>JAVTVY010001223.1:0-34663 GCA_036873755.1 Hanleya hanleyi
TGAACTGTACTACAGAGATACGCCGGGAAACCAGAACAACCTAGTCGGTGCCAATAATGGGTACGCCCTACGCAAAAGAATGACAGCCGAAAGCAAGTCCGTCGATATGATGGGACGACTGCACGCCGATCTGTTCCTGCAAGACCGCTACATGATGAACGGTGTATCCATCAAGATCAAGTTGATCCGTTCCTTACCTATGTTTGCCTTAATGGCCAGTGGACCGGGGGCTTTCGATTACAAGATCGTCATTGAAGATGCAGCCCTGTTTGTCCGTACGGTAGATTTGCAACAGGGGGTGTTGCTGAGTCACATGCAAGCCTTAGCGAAAAAACCAGCCCAGTACCCCATCCGACGCGTACAGACCAAGGTGTTCTCTGTGCCAACCGGTGCGATGATGGTCAACAGAGAAAATTTATTTCTAGGGGATCTGCCTAAACGTCTTACCCTGGCGTGTGTGTCCAACACCTCATTCAATGGAAATTGGGCTGAGAATCCGTTCAAATTTGATCATTTCAACATCAACTTTGTGGCACTGCACGTGGCCGGCCATCAAATTCCAGCCCGGCCATTACAACCGGACTTTACTAACGCAAACTATGTGCGGACCTACCTGAACCTGTTTACAGCCCCAGGACAAAACAACCAGGACGAAGGCAATACCATCAGTCGACAAGACTTTACCCGTGGGTACACATTGTTCGCCTTTGACCTCACCCCCACCTTGGAACACGATCATCAACTGGCTTTGCTGAAGAAAGGAAACCTACGGTTGGAACTGCGTTTCTCCACCGCTCTAACCTACACCATTAACGTGATTTGCTACGCCGAGTTTGATAACGTCATCAGCGTGGATCAGCAAAGAAACGTGCTGTGTGACTACGCCAGCTAAGATGGATACAGAGCAGCTGATGAGCATACTCCAGCGAGATCCCAAGATCCCCTTTCGAGATGTGTTTCCACGCAATGTGTTTCCCACCCACTCTACCACCCCCGCAGCCTACATCCTGAATACAGACACGAGGAGTCGACCCGGTGAACATTGGATAGCTGTGTACGTGGACACCCATGGCCAAGGCGAATACTTTGATTCCTACGGACTTGCACCCCTCCATGCCGATTTGGTGAAATTCATGGACGTCTCTACTACAATGTGGCGTTGGAATACGCAAAGATTACAAGGCCCCTTGAGTAGTGTGTGCGGACAGTACTGTGTGTTTTATCTCACTCACCGGAGTAGAGGACATTCTATGCCTACCATTGTACATATGTTTGATGATTATTGCCAAGCCGAAGACCGTGATGTCCTCGTCTATGACTGGACGGCCTCTCGTTTTAATGTGCATGCTCCATTTCTCTGGTTAACTTAAAAAAATGTACTGCGCGTGCGCGCAGACCCCTTGTTTATTATTGTTATGACGTTGTTGTTCTGACGTTCATTGTTGAATAAATTGATGAAAAAACACAAAAAAATGATTTGACTTTCTCTTTTTTATTTAAGTCAACAAGAATGAGTTACTGACTATATACAAATAGAATACAGGGTACAAATAGTAGGGGTATGTACACATAGAATAGTAGTGATTAAGGTACAAAAAAAGTTCTGTCAGGAGTAGGATTCGAACCCACGTACGGCAATCGCCGACCAGCACTTAATACCGGCGCCTTAGACAACTCGGCCATCCTGACTTTTACAGTTTTATAACTCGTGTATCCACAGTTATAGTTCCACATTTGTTTTTTACAAGTCCAAGTATGTAGTGCTCACACCGTCGGCCAATACTTTTCGTTTGGGATAAAAGAAAGTAAAGGCGTCTCTTTGCTGGATATAGGTGCGCATCTGGTGGTCCACCACCCGGAATCCTCGGTTAGTGCCACTCGCACTGGCCTGGCTTTGCAACACGCCCAGGTAGAGAGCTTTGTCGATGCTGGGATCGCGCCGGCTCACCCCTTTACAACTAAATTTATTTTCCTCTCCTCCATCTCCTCCGTAACAGTAGTAGGTCTTAGAGGAGAGAGCAATCATAGCATCTCCGCTCCACTCCAGCTTGAAGAGCCCGGGTGTCCGCTTATCGCAGGTGTAGTGATCGCGTCGGGGTAGCCACTGGTCCCGTTCCGCCTCATACTGATCCCTTAGCTCGGGTTTGACGAGTGACTCCCAGTCCGGGTGGGAAACGGCCATGTAGGCCGAATCTGTGTCCATTTCCATGAGTTGCCAGTCTGCGGGGTTAAAATATACACCCATAAAATCATAGATGAATTCCAGCATCCTCAGCTTGGCCACCTGATAGACCATACATCCAATCTGCAGGGGTAAGTTGTACCGGGTAGTCTTCTTGGCTGAAGTGACTTCATAGGTGTCGTCATCGATCACCTCCACGGATCGAAACAGAGGAGAATTCACTCTTTTGCGGGCTTGGGTAGTAGTACAAATGTTCACGTTGACGTGCTTATCCTGGTTCGTTACTGTTTTTCCGTAATAACCATTGCCAGTGAGTTTCCAAGATTCAGCGATGATGGCCTGACTCGGGTATTCATCACCTTGACGACGGGCCTTCGTCACGAGGTCCGCATTCTCCGCAAAACAAGCCTCAGGTACGTACTGGATTACCTGATATATTTGAGTAATTTCCAAACCGTGGTTCATGTACCACTGCAGTAAGGGGTGCCCAGCAAGATTTTCTCGGCCCACATACTTCCAATCAACATGCGGCGAGGTTTAGGCAAACACTCGTGTTGCTCCGCATAGGCGCCCATGGTCTCTCCAATGTCAGCCCGACCCACCAGCGTGTTCTTGAAGATAGGCGGACACTGGGCGAAGAGGGGCTTGAGAGTGTCGGGAACATGCAAATCACATTCTACAAAGCCGTAGAGCTGCCCCGAACGAATGGCGTCCAACATCTGGGGCATACTCAGCAGTCGCCGACGACTCAAGGGGTACTCACGTTCTTTTAGGAACCGTTGTAAATGGGGCAGGGCCTTACACATGGTGTGAAATTCACACTCCCACATCTCAATGAGCTGGAAGCCTCGCTCTTTCACGTAATCCCCGTTGGCCACTACTTCTTCCCGTAATCCTTGTGCCGATTTTCCACGTCGCTGATTGAAGCGTCCCGCGCTGAAATGACATTCGTGACCGTGCCAGTAACAGCCATAAAATTGGAAAACGGTCGGTGTTCCTTGGACAAGGGCAAACCCATCGACGGGGAGTCGGCGATCTCCTATCCGCTTCTCTGTGGCGTTGGTCTGGTGACGAATATAAATCGCCCGTCGATAGGCTTCCCAGTCCAACCACTGGTCGGCGAGATGTTTGTACGGTGTCCGTTGCGGTGTAAAATGCCGTCCTTCTGCCAACCAACGCGTATAATGACCGCTGGGCATGGGTTGGGCGAGCGACCACAAGTACAAGGCATTCGCGTCAAACCCAATGATTTTGGCACACGGTTTCCCACTGGGGAGAGTAGTCACATCCTTCTCATGGTAGCGGTGAAAAATAAGGCTAGGGCCCCCCACAATGTTCCGCTTCAAACAATCGTGCATGTCTGCATCTTTTTGTTGTATGAGTGAAAAGTACGTAGGACACTCTTGAAACAGATGGCGAAGCGCCAGACCGGGTAAACTTAAGCACTCCTTGAATATGTCCACATGCATTTGGCGACGAAAGAGTTGCACCATTTTCTCGGCCGCTTCGAGAAAGGGAACCACATCTAGGTTGTTATACCACACCAGGAAATCTCGCAACGTCTTCATGCTGTGACGGTTCCACACTTGTTGGAGTTCGATGTAGGTGGCCTCCGGCAGAGCTTCTCCTTTCAGGTCATTGTAAAACGCTTCGCGGGGTGGCAACTGGGTGTCTTCTAAGCGGTCCAGGCTCGTCATATAGGTGTAAGGAAAGTAACCTTTCGTTTGGGCACAATTATAGGCCTTGACCCACTGGTCATAGCTACAATTAGGAGCCAGGTAGTTCCGTACATCGAGGAAATGCAGTGATGTGGTAGTGAGAGCCATGTGGTTGTTGATCTTCTTGATCACCGACTTGAGGGTATCGGACTGCGCCAAGTAAGGGTATAGAAATTCCTTCACCATGTTCAAGTCGTATTTTCCCGAATTGAAGCCGAGCACCGGTAACTGACCTAGGTATTGTAGGAACCGTAACTTCAATTTCGCCGCATACGGTTTCGGTAATGGGACATCCTGCGACTGCAGAGGCTGCGACTGGGATTCCGGCTCCGACTCGGACTCGGACTCTTCATCATCGCTGAATGCTACACCAGGTTCAGGAATGCGGTCGTCCAGCTGGGCCAGTACGTCCTCGAACTTGGCCACCAACAATTCCGTACTGGCCGCACTGACTTTCTCTAAATACTCCATCATACGGGTGATGAACTCATGGGATTCCCCCGTGGACACGAAACACACCGGAGCAGCGTCATAGCCAGGTACGTTGGATGAAATGCTGACACTCAGAGGAATATGGCGCTGCGTCCACTGTGTTTCCGCTGAAAACAGGTCCATGGGCTCTAACAGGGCCTCAAAATCATAGCATGCCCGGAAGGGAAAATAACGGTCCTCCTCCGGTATCATCACACCCTCATCGGCCAGTTCCTGGAAAATAGTAGGTGCATTATGATACACTCCACCCGGATAGACTCGCTTGACACTGTTGTCACAGGTTTTCTCGTGGCGATGTAAGTTGTAAGACTTTTTAAACACACGATGGCATTGGGCACAACTAAAAGACTGAGCGTACTGGCTCATATTGTAAATGAGGGAAAAATGACTCACGCCATTGTCACCGAACACATTGACTTTCATCGTAGCAGCATACCGTTCTGTTGATCGCCGAACCAATTCAGCCACAAATGTATCCTCCTCCTCGCATCGTAATCGATACACAAAGATATTAATATCGAACAGTCTTTCCACGTCATCCAAATTCTTAAAGGGAACTCCACGGAAGTGCCGCTTATCCATGTCTTGCTGCTCTAAATACTCCTCCCAATAGCCATCGGCCACTGTGTCACAAGTGTGAGGTTTACACTCGTCCAGATGCACGGCCAAACAACGAAACAGACATTTCCGGTCTTTGTAGGGCCCCTTATCCCCTCCTGTTAATCCATTCAGGCCTTTTCGATGAAACAACCACGGAGGAAGTTGTACAGGAGCACCGATCGGGTGATCTCGCATTTTCGTGACGAAAAATGTGACGTTAGTCACCATTTCCACAAGCCATTGGGTATTGGGGCGTTGCAACTGGGCCCATTCCAATGGATCCAACGTAGTCAATTGGTCGATGAGTGGCTCGAGAGAAATCGCATCCGTCACCGTGAACGGCTGATCAAACACATAGGTATTATTGCTGGGATAGAAATACCGCAGTTGATCCGTCTCCTTGTGCCGTAAGATATACCCAAATGTCATATTCAACTTATAGGCCGTCACCTGATCTTTGAAAATGTTCTCGGCATATGTAGTGAGATACGTGAGGTCCTCCAACCGAAAATTGTACAAGTCCAAAAGACGACGGTCACGGTGAAAACAATGGCGTATGGTAGCCCAGTGTCGTTGATAAATCACCCTCACACGCTCGTCCTGAGGCAAGACTTCAACCGGAGGTGCTGCTGGGTCCAAGGGAAAATCTTCTCCACGTCTCATGCTTTTCGTCTCATACAAGTGGATAGGCAAACAGGCAGGCAGGCAGGGAGGCAGGCAGGCAGGTCAGGTAAGTCAAATTAAAATACACTCCTTTCCCTAAAAATCGACTGCTTTTATACGTTTTTTTTCACGTGGGTTCAAAATGGTGGATACGCACCTCCCACGCCCTTAAAACCAAGCCGCCATTTTGAACCCACCCCACACCACGTCAATTGATGAGTGGGGTGGGTTCAAAATGGCGGATACTCAACTCCCATTCCCGTAAAAACAAGCCGCCATTTTGAACCCACCCCACTCACACAGTGACTCACCCGGGTGAGTGGGGTGGGTTCAAAATGGCGGCACCTTATTTTACACACACAACACCACAAGCCGCCATTTTGAACCCACCCCACTCACCCAGGTCAATCAGTGCACGGGGTGAGTGGGGTGCGTTCAAAATGGCGGACTTTAAGTGGTCTGTAGAAAATAAAGTAGCCGCCATTTTGAACCCACCCCACTCACATCTCACTCACGCATGCGCACAGCCACACTTTCACACCCAAACAAAGTTCTGCGCATGCGCAGTGAGACGCTACCGGACTGAAAGACTCCTTGTATACTACTCAGGGCTTTATGTATTTCATCTCGGTGTTGTTAAGTTGTCTCATTTCCATGGTGATCAATAGATTTTGAATGGCACATATACAAGCTGGATGTTTACAACGGAAAAATGGGCGTCAGATCCGAGATACAGTAATCAGCCGTCGTCCACAGAATTTCCGTGTCAATACTCGAAACATATTTTACTTGCAACGATTAGCGCCAATTCCAAAGGGGCACGGAATGAAATAAAAATAAAAAGAAAGTTTTTCTTCCATCAGAGAAGCGATCAACAATTTTCAATTATGCCAGCAAAACATAATGATGTTCTATACCTAAAATCATTACCACCGATCACCGATCACCGATCTCCAATCAAAATAAATTTCCAAGTCGTTATCTAGTGTATAATGCTTCTCAGTCTATAGATTCACACCTACTCGCCTCCCTCGTCGCAAGACTATTCTTTTCCTTGCCGGCATAAGAAAGAATACAGAACGTTTCTCCAGGAAAGAGGTATTTGTCTTCCAACCAAACATAGCGATATACCAAAAGTATACTGGACTCCCAAAATGAATAAATCACCATACAAAGCTAGATGCTAGATTCATAGCTGGTTCTAGAAGCTGCACCACCAAGCTTCTTTCAACCCTGTTGACGAGGGCCCTTCAGGAGGTCAAAGCATTTTGGGAAAGGTATTGCGCCACTATTTCTAAAAACTCTGGCGTTGAATGTATGTGGATATTGAAAAACTCAAAAAGTCTTACGGAAGAACTTGATGCTAAAGGTCACATACCGTATAGACATGTATCCACATGGGATTTTTAGACTCTCTATACCACAATCCCTCATCAGGACCTTATTGACCGTCTAAGTTCATTAATAGTATCTGTGTTCAAGAAAACTGATCGTAGATATATTAATGTCGGAAGCCATAAAGCATTCTTTAGCTCTACTACATACAAGAGGTATCATTCATGGGATGCTTCTTTGTTTATAGAGTTGCTTGAATTTCTCATTAAAAATATCTATGTGAAATTTGGCAACACAATATATCAACAGCATATAGGTATTCCAATGGGTACTAATTGTGCACCCCTATTGCCTGACCTATATCTGTTCTCTTATGAATATGACTATATGCAGGCGCTTTCAAAAACCGATCCATTCAAAGACCGTTCCTTCTCATTCACCACACGCTATATAAGCGATCTTCTCGCTGTGGATAATCGCTATATAAATGACGCAATGAAGGATATATATCCACCTTCACTGGATTTGAAGGAAACTACAGATAACCCTACAGGCACATCGTATTTAGACCTATATCTCTATAAAAATGAAGCGGGCCTTCTCTCTCGTCGATTGTATGACAAAAGAGATAATTACAATTTCGACATCGTAAACTATCCCTTTCTGGACAGTAATATTCCAGTGGGACCTGCATATGGCGTATACATATCACGCCTAGTAGCATTTGCTACATCCTTTGTTAAATGTGACGATTTCAATCAACGTCACAAAACATTTTTGCAGAAACTTATAAAACAGGGCTACACCACCAAGCGCCTAAGTTTCTCAAATTTGGCGATACATATCGCATGCTGATAGCAAAATACGAGCGTAGCGTGCAAGATCTATGGCGTTACGTTTCGTAACTTGTGTCTAATTCCGCTTAAGCCGGGGCTAGGGGCCGTATGAACCCATGTACTTCAAGATCCTCATGGTACTCATATGAACAGTCACGATCAAAGCGTGACTGAGATACATCATTCTTTAGATGACTTCACAACGAATATTATGGATTAAGAATACTGATCAGCGATACGGATTTGATATTTTTGGAACATCATGATGTCTGGCCGGCATCATTGAAAACTGTTGACCGCTTCTCTCCTGCAGAAAACAAGCCTATGTTTATGTATACTATGATTGTCTTTTCGAATTTGGTGCTAATACTGTTATATGGAATATGGAATATGGAATAGATCTTTGGATTATGGACGCGGATATTCTCTAATGGACGACGGCTGAATTATGAATGACGGGCCAGGCGCTTGTAATTGCTCCATAGCTACGAGAAAGGCGAGTAGCTATTAAACTCTACCTGTAAATGGCGAGGTTCTGCTGGTGGACGTTTCGTCCCCGAGGCCCGCCCCCTGTACAGACCTTTCGGTCTTTGATATATGTCGGCATTGTGGGAAGTTGACGCTGGGTCGACATCGGGCCTTACAGGCTAGTCTTTTGTGTTAAATGTCGTCATTTTCATCAGCTCACCAATCCCCAGTGTACGAGTTGTCACAGCGACACAGCTCACCAATTACCAATATAAGAGTTGTCAGAGCATTTCCATCATAGCTCTCTCTATTTGTATCTAATACCGCTTATGCCGGTGCTAGGGGCCGTGTGGTCATGTCATCCAAGTTGCCACATGAACAGGGACAATAAAAGCGTACCGAGGTGCTTTAGAATAGATTAACCGGAAGACTATACTGTGAAGTCATGTGGCTCTGTCAGTATGTCGACACCTCTTCCCACTTCCCTTATATGCGTTGTAACTTAGGGAGCGTGTCAAAAGTTTTGACGTTCAAGCTAAAAGAATGCGTCAGAAAATGAACAGGTGCTCGTTCTTTTTCTTCCAGCAAACGAACGTTCGACAGTCAGAAAATGAACACTACCCCGTCAGAAAAAATGAACGTCAGAAAAAGAACGTTCTTTTTTGAACGTTCAAATTAGTATGTATGATAGCGGTCAGAATTCGCTGAAGGGCTCACATTACGGCTATCGTGTCGACTCTTATTAGAACGAAAAAAAACAAACAAAAACAGAACACTCGAAAAGGCAGCACCTTTGAGACTTAACTGTATTTATTTTGCACTAGCTTTCGTAGGTATATAACCCACTTCCTCTGAAGAAGTACTTTCGTTCTTTCAAAGCAACTATGGCAAAGATTTGACGTTTATCTACAGCAAATTCAATAAATGTATTTAATATAATAAAAGTGGATCTTTCGTGCATATTATGGGGAATTATTTACCGGGAATTATAGAACGAGCGACATATAGGAACTAACGCGCGTGTATTATTTTTTTGGAAGAAAACGAGATGAACTATATAATATTAAACTTCGACAGAGAAATATCACCATACTGATTTGGTTTTATTAAAAGTCCGATGTGACCAAATATCGTAAAGAATGATACAATAATCGGGTGAACAAGTAATAATGTTCGTAATTTGAATTAATTTGATAGACAAATATGGACTTTGTTGTGATATCAAACCACACATTATTATATTACGTATTTGTATGACATTTATATAACAAATTTGATAGATGGCATTCGGTGAATGTTGATCCCGAATGTTAACCGTATATGCTAAACCCCTAGCTTTCCCCTATTGTACTGTCCGACCTGCTCTGTACTGATAGTGTGTGACGCGCGTGGGTCGTCTGCACAGGAGGCCCAGAAATGCGAGGTTCGAAAGCCATGCTTCTCACAACAGGACTAGATCAATAGTTGTTGAATGCATAGCCCCCCACCAATCATGCACCAGAATTGACATGTCTCTAGCTGCGGGTAGGAAATTAGTCATGTTTTGAAATTATTAATATGCATTCATCAAATTTTTAACACCTGTCTTGGTTTTATAAATATAAAGTATATTTGTCGCTGCTCATTTCCTGAACTGAAATTATAAATTTATTATAGTTCACACTGGTTTAATTGGAATTTATACATCTCCATACTAACATTGTCAGAATCCTGGAGCCTAGTTTTCCATCTTTGTCCACACATGGATGAACTTTGTCAGAGATATATAATGGAGAACATAAGTCGCAATAGTAATCAAGAACAAGAAAAAAAAAAAACATGTTTCCTTTTTGCTTGGAAATATGCCAATTGCATCTGCGCTGGAGGAGAAAAGAGAACTTGATCAGCTCCCTATTTCCAGAGTAACCACAATATCGCCATTCACTTGGTTTAAATAGTTTATTTGACGACAGGAGCGCAATAAGCCGAACTTATTAGTGCGTCTCCCGGTAATCGTAAAGGAAATACATAGTGACAAAAGTATAATATAGACATATAAATATACGAAAGTCATTCACTTATATAACGATTTATTCTTATGACATTGGGAATTTTTTGTCTTCAGTAATATTATCTTCAATAAGAAATGAGTAAATCAGGGAAAGTATACAGGCTTACAAACTACATGTATGATCATTATAAAAAGACATGGCCCGACTGAATCACGCAGAGACGCCATGCAGCTCCCGTCATATCTCAAGGTAGGCCGCCATGTGAGGTCTCCTATTTGTCAATAAAACCATGGAGTTCAAAGTTTTAATTCCATGATAAAAAAAATAAACCTTGAATAAAACAGTTCTGAATGCCAACACATCACGCCACTTCTTTAAAAAAGATATATGGACCGATTGATTCACGTGGAGACTTCATCACGCATGTGGCGCCCGTCATTATGCAACCTGTGAGGGCCCCTTCATTTGTAAATAAAACAAAAGGAAGCAGTTCAAACACCAACACATCAAAACATTTCTTTAAAGAAGATGGATATTTTTCATAGATCAATGTATTGAAATATCCTTTGCGGAGCCTAAGCCCTTCCTTCTTTCCCGCATACAAGGTATTCTCTATAGGGCCCATTTCCAGCTCACGAACTTCATTTTCAATACATACTGTCGGCTTCTTTATTAAAATTATACCATTTTCAGGGAATACGTTTGTAAGTTGATAAAGAAGAATCATTTAAAGTAACATGTCCATGACGGAACAATCTATCCACGGGACGCAAGCGCCGTAGGCCATGACTATTGATCGCCCGACCGAGAATCTCATTTTTTGGTGGATGAAGAAGAGATTCACGAAATGTAAAAATCCACATCAAACAAGTAAAACACTGGGGAAAATAAACAAGAAAGAAGTCATTAATTTATCTTGTCAAGTATTATATAAGCGAACACTCATATATAGGTGGTGACAAACCGCTGAAGTGGAGATGGGACAAGAAAAAGAAAAACGTTTTACTTTTAGTTTTACCCTTTTTTTATTGAAGAAAATCACCGACATCGGTAATACCACTCCACATGATTACGGAATGCATTGAATATATACACACACGAAGCAAAAGACATGGCAAATTACAATAAAATCTACAACACGGGAATGACGCGCGATGAGAAAGTAGATTTGATCCGGCGCGTTTTTTAGTATCGGGATGGCAGCTTTCTGTATGTTGTTCATTTTTGCTCACGTCAAACGCCAGCCGTTTGCGCACGTGAGAAAATGAACATGCGAAAACGAACGTGCGAAAATGAACGTCAGAGTGCATTAAAAAAAATGAACGTTCCAAAATGAACGTTCGACTGTTCATTTTCTGACGCTGCTTTGTAAAATGAACGGCCTGACGCATGCGGAAATGAACGACCTCCTGTTCAAAAATGAACGCGTTCGCGTCAAAACTTTTGACACGCTGTAACTTAGCTAAATCTCAGTCACGCTTTGATTGTGTGTGTTCATTTGAACACTATGAAAATGTAAAATACACGGCGTTCAAACGGCTCCAGGTCCTGGTTCCGTGTTAAGCGAAATTGGACAAGTTAACAAACGGTGCGCCCGATATCTTGTATGCTACGATCGTATTTTGTCGTAAGTGTGATACTATCAGAGACTTTGAGAAACTTGGAACGGATGACTCTGGTGGAAATAACCTAATTCTGCAATAACGTTCTGCGACGTTCACTGAAGTCGTCACGTTTTTACAGGATCTAGCAATGGTACTAGGCGAAGTGTTATTAGTTACTCAGGCTTCCCCCCCGAGTGTATGGAAAGTTACCACTCTCCCTGAAACTCACACACCCTGTATGACAATGAAGATAATGTATTAAGTAGCGCTAAGGAACTCACACCCTACAGTCGTACTTTGATATCAATGTCTGGTGTTCATCAGCAAATTTGATCAATTTGGTTTGGTGGTATACATTTGTGATTGAAATAATAACATTCTCACATGAGTTAGTAAATGTTACTAGGCCCGATTTGTTTACGCCATATGCGGGTAATTCCGGGAATGTTACTATCCAGGGAGTTGAAATTGTAATTCCTTGTGGAAGGGTTGACATGTGGCACAAATAGCAGATGCGAATGCTTCGTACAAGAAGGGGATGACCTTCCACAATTGAGCAGAAGTGAATAGAGCACAGGATGCTGGAAGAACAAAGAACAAGGTTTTACTAAGAATGGAGAGCTCGGCAATGTACCCAGTCTCCAAATGAACATGACCCAAGTGGACCATGCACACGTCCAGAAGAATCACAATTTCATCCCTTGTCCAATATTCTAAAGGTGAAGAATTGTATTGTGTGTATTGTGTGGATCTAAACAAACTGGGATGGATATTCTCATCAGCCATAGTGAAAATATGCAAGAAAAATGTCACAGTGACGATTGGACTACTCTATAAAATAATTAGATTGAAATTCAATCTATCAGATTGAAATTAGTGACCAATCTTTCATCGGATTGAAAATATTCAATCTAATATATTGAAAACGATAAAATGAATCTGTTGTAGACAGAAAGGTCAATCTACTCGACTGAAATTTTCAATCTAATATATTGAATATTCAATCGAATAGATTGGTCACTAAATCCAATCTGATAGATTGAATTTTCAATCTAATTATTTTAGAGAGTAGTATACACTGTCGACTCTTGAACAGGAGAACATTATCGCCAACCAAGCCCATGAATTCTTCAATGTCGGTACAATTTAAGGGTAAACCTAAATAGCTCAAAGCTATTCACCGAAATGTTGGATCGCTCAGCCTTAAATTGGTATTGTGTCGATTCGTAAAATGCGAAAAACGGAAGTCACAAAATGTATGATGTACTGGAAGAGTCCACTCCTATATGGCGAACAATAACTGTATATGAATGTATGATCGACAAGAATGGAGGGTATAGATTCAGTAGATTAGAATCGTATCGAAAAAGAAAATAAAACAACTCAGCAGAATACAGAGGAAATGCTTTTAGTCAAAGCTATACATTAACAATTTTACAGCTCTACTTGACGGATCTAATTACAGGCTCGTCAATGTTAAAGCTCTCTGGATTGACAGTGTCTTCTCCCTGGTTATAGAACTGATATAAACTGAACATGCTCTGTATGCGACATCAGACGTTCTAATGTGGAGATATTCAAGAAATTATAATTCCTCAAACGTTTTCAATAAAATTCTTGTGATGCCTGGGTGTCCAAACTCAAATGATTCCACATTTTCATATAAAATTCGAACAGCAGAACCGCTTTGCAGATGTAGTAATAGTAGGTCTTAATCCACGACGTTTCCACTGCACTCATCCGGGTTACCTCGTCTGTCAAAACATACAAACTCAAAGAGTTTAGTAAGAATTTCTTTAATTAAAAGACAAACCTTGCAATGTTCTGTATTAGTTTCATATTTTAGACTTTAATGGCAATGTTACATCCGCGAAATATATATATACTGGTGATGTACTGTGGATTTATTGAAAATGTCAACGTATTTCCCCCTTTAAATCAACAGTTTGCTCATTTTGTATTATTTAGCAACACCTTTTGCTTAATCAATTTTGAAAGATTTAAGTTGAAAAGTGATTTTCCACTCACAGAATTGGGTCCACAATTTTGTAGACTTTCCCTCCTGGACGCGAAGACGACGGGAAATCAGAGCTTAATATGTACACCTCTCCTGGATGAAAAAAAATAATAATCTGACTACATTCAAAGAATTACCTGTGACTATAACAACGAATACCCAGTACCGTATTTGTCTACTGATGGTTTTACGAAGTGTATACTGCTCAAATTCAGCTAGGAGATCATGATATTTTATAGTATAAATATGGACTGGAGCAGGAACAGGCATTATCTCAGAAGGAAATTAAGTTTCAGGATACGTTACAAGACTGCTCATTGGTTAACTCGAATATTCAAGAGCAATTTGGAAAACCTAATTGACGATCAATAGGAAACTTTGAGATAAACCTGCGAATAACAACGTCTCGTGTTCAGAATAAAACATACCGTCTTCATCCTCGCTTATTGTCAGAATAAATCTTTCTGTGTTTGCCTGAAGTCCACTCCCACACATAGATGGCTCACACAAGTTAAGGTTTTCATTCACCCAGGTTCCCGATGCATTTTGTATTATTGTGAACAGAGTCCTGTGGGCAAGAAATAAGTTTCAAATATATATATGCTTATAAGACAGTTTGCGTCACTACGTCCCTTTCTCTCATTGTTCATTCGCTGATTCAGAAAGACATTTTCGCGCCTCTTGGTCGCTTGTGGCCCTTCATCTGTGTTATCCAGACATTGCATTCTAATGCTTGGTTTATGTCGGATCCCACATACTAACGCCGATGGGTTTGTAGCCGGACACGTGGTACTGCAGACATAAATATAAACGGTTAAAACTGTATTCTGGATTCTATTCACTACCGTAATTGAAGTCCGCCAGTCTGGCTTCGTACTCGACGATGAGGCGGACGATTTTACTTCACATACTAAATAATTCAACCCTCGAGGTTCGTTTGGTCATCAAATAGAGATTGACCCGCAGAATATATTTGTTACAACATTGTAGCAACATTTAATCTGAACTATTGTTGAAGTGATTTTGGCCGCCGAGATAAATAATTTAAAAAAAATATCGTTCATAAAATCGATGCCCATTGATGTTCGGTAATTGGATGGTCAAGGCGCCCCCCTAGCGGCCGACAAGCACTTAAGGGTACGTCACCCGAGTTTTGTACATCCCTTGATAATTTGTCTTCTGTAGCAATGCATATTCAACATAACAATGATAATGTATATATTTTATGAAAGCGTATGTCCTGAGGAATTCACTTATGTAATTCACATAACTGTTGCTCATACGCTGAATTTTAAAAAATGAACTGAAAACAATAGCATCCATTTTTTAATCGAAATTTGGTGAAAACTGTTTAACATATTTCAAATTTGATGGTATACCTTGATCAAATACAACTAGTAAATAGCGTCTCACTTTTTTTAATTTCTGCCTAGTTTAATTTTTATGGCATTTCAACTCAAATGAATTGACAAAATTTGATTATCTTATAACTTTCTACATTAAAAGTTGAATAATTCACAAATTAAGCCGAACTTATAAAAACTGAGACGCCGTTTACTAGTTCTAGTTGTCTTTGATCAAGGTATACCGTCAAATTTGAAATATGTTAAACAGTTTTCACGCAATTTCAACTGAAAAATGGAGGCTATTGTTTTCATTTCATTCTTTTAAATTTTGAAGAGAGGGAATAATGAGAGAAATAGACTTAGAAACACAAGCTGCTATATGCGCGTACAAATGTACCACCTACTAAGATTGTTCAACTGTATCAAAACATTACATCTTATTAGAAGTAGTTGATAACACGGTTATCAATTGTGCATAAGAGAGCCAAACCCTTTGAACCAAACGTATTTTAGCGGTACTGGTTAAGATACAAATTTCAAGGAAACCATGAGATATTCGCTCATAATCCAATGACAGTCGTCAGTAGTATAGAAAGGCTAAAAAAAGGTCGCATTTTGCCGGGGAGGTAACTCTTGCACCTTCACAGGGCGCCACCAGCTCAAGAGACCAAAAACTACCTCCAACACAGAAGAGTTCCAATGGGGAGATAACTCTTGGTGCCCGTGATGATTTTTGACATATTCCTGGTTATCTCCCCTGATTCGAAAATTTGCATTTTAAATCTATGAGGCCGCGTGGAGGTCGAGTGCACTATAGTTCCGGTCTCTAGTTGGCATGTATTCCTCCGCGGTGATGCGGTCTGGCGGTGATGCGGTCTGCCTCCGCGGAGAAAAAAGTAGTCCCCAGACTTCAAATACGCTGCATGGTCCGATTGGGTCTTATGAGGTATCAGTGTGAAGCATTCGTGAAGGCGCATCCACCGGGATGGGTGTGACGTGAAACTGACGTCATTCTGCGCATGCGCAGTAGACAAAGTGTATGGAAATAGACGTTTTGGGGTCTAGGTGGGCCACTAGTGGGCCGATTGGATCGAGTGAGGTATCAATGTGAAGCATACGTGAGAGAGCATCCAACGGAGTGGGTGTGACGTGGAACTGACGTCATTCTGCGCATGCGCAGTAGACAAAGTGTATGGAAATAGACGTTTTGGGGTCTAGGTGAACCACTAGTGGTCCGATGGAGTCGAGTGAGGTATCAATGTGATGCAGTCGTGAGGGGGCATCCGCCTGGACTAGTGTGTCATCTGTTTTCAACATTCTGCGCATGCGCGGAAAGGAAATTGTGAGAAAAGGGTATGGAAATAGACGTTTTGGGGTCTAGGTGGACCACTATTGGTCCAATGGAGTCGTATGAGGTATCAATGTGAAGCAGTCGTGAGGGAGCATCCGACTGGGTGGATGTGGGGTAGGAATATCGTCATTCTGCGCATACGCAGTAGACCAAGCGTATGGAAATAGACATTTTGGGGCCGACATGGGCCAATATTGGTCCGATGGTGTCGTATGAGGTCTTATTTTGAAGCCCTCGTGCAGGAGCATCCGACTGGACTAATGTATCGTCCGTGTTCAATAGCCTGCGCATGCACAGTCTGGCCGTAGTATAGAAAGCAGGCATCTTTGGGGTACGTGGAGGTGTGTTTGGGGTACTAAATCACTATGGTTCCGAATGTGTCGTGGGAGGTGTTATTTTGTAGCTCTCGGGGGGCATACCACGACTTGAAGGGATGTCCACGTCACCTATGACGTCATCGGTGACGTCATCAGTGGGAGTAGTAGCGAAAGCTAGAGTTTCGGAGGTGCAATGGCGTGCGTTTGGAGTAGATAACGGCCTATTTTTCCATCCAGCTACCTGGTAGAGTTACCTGTGAGTGTGAGTGTATGCGCGCGTGTGTGTGAGTGAGTGAGTGAGTGAGTGAGTGAGGCGTGCCCAGCGCCCGTCTTAACGCATGGACGCATTAACGACGGTGAGTGAGTGAGTGAGTGAGTGAGTGAGGGAGTGACTGAGGTAGTGGGTGAGGGAGTGAGTGAGTGACTGAGGTAGTGAGTGAGTTAGTGAGTGTGAGTGAGTGAGTGAGGCTTGCCCAACGCCCGTCTTAACGCATGGACGCAGTAACGACGGTGAGTGAGTGAGGTAGTGAGTGAGAGAGTGACTGAGGTAGTGAGTGAGGGAGTGAGTGAGTGAGTGAGTGAGGTAATGAGTGAGTGAGTGATTGTAGCAACGCCCGCCAACGTCAAGCTCAACGCTTCAACTCCCTGGTGAATTAACCCAAAAGCTCTCATTTTTCTAGACACTAAATCAATGGAAATGCAGTGACGCCCGTCAACGTCCGTCGTTATGCCTCAACACCCTAGCATAACGCCTTGACGCCATGATATAGACAGATGAGAGAAAAACAACAACAACAACAAGGATGACAGATGAGAGAACAACAACAACAACAAGTTTCATATAGTTTATTCTCTCCAATGTTACATCATACCCACGCTGGGGGAGCCGCGTTGGGTATGTTTACAATTCAAGAAGACTCTTGTCCAATCAGAGGCCACCATTTGGTCCTGTCATACTCGTTCGTACCCGTTAGATGTATTCTCAGCTGCTCTTGTCCAATCAGAAGTCGCCATTTCAGAGAGTTCTATCTTCGGCCATGTTCGCTCTGAACCGTTTGCTCTAATCGTCATCGGGCAGGCCAGGATACCGTTGAGGCAACATATCCTCAGATAGTTGTTTGCGCATTCTGAGTATCTATCAGTGCATGGGTGAATACATTCATCCGATGGGAAAATTCCGTAATTTGGTCACGAAAAACATGACATTGGTGACCCTCTCCACTATCCACTTGATGTTGGGACACTGTTCATAGGCCCATCCCAAGACATCCAATTGGTCCACTTGGTCCAGCGCGGGCTCTAGTGACGCCCGGTTAATGATGGTAAACGGTTGGTCAAATACCCGGATGTTACTGCTCGGGTAAAAGTAGCGGACTTGGTCTGTCTCCTTATGCTGCAGCACATAACCAAACGCCACTACCACACACCACCACTACACACCACCACCACCACACACCACCACCACCACACACCACCACCACCACTACCACCACCACCACCACACACCACCACCACCACAACCACCACCACACAACACCACCACCACCACCACACAACACCACCACCATCACCACCACCACCACACACCACCACCACCAGTGGAAGTGACGTCATCGTACACAGGCGCACACACACACACATACCTGGCGCACCAGCCCGTAGAGCATAGGGTATACCACGGTGTGGGTGCACCAGGTATGTGTGTGTGCGCCTGTGTACGATGACGTCACTTCCGAGTAGCGCAGGGTCAAAGGTCACTTCCGTAGGTACTGTAGTTTTACATCCGGGTCCTCATCTTACATCCGGGTTTTTCCATGTTTACTGTCACGTGACCGGAACCGGAAGACTTACTCACTCACTGGTGGTGGTGGTGGTGGCGTTGACGGGCGTCAACGCCCGGTGGTGGTGGTGATGGTGGTGGTGTGTGGTGGTGGTGGTGGTGGTGGTGGTGGTGGTGGTGGTGGTGGCGTTGACGGGTGTCAACGCCCGGTGGTGGTGTGTGGTGGTGGTGGTGGTGGTGGTGGTGGTGGTGTTGTGTGGTGGTGGTGGTGGTGGTGGTGGTGGTGTGTGGTGATGGTGGTGGTGGTGGTGGTGGTGTGTGGTGGTGGTGGTGTGTGGTGGTGGTGTGTAGTGATGGTGTGTGGTAGTGGGGTTTGGTTATGTGCTGCAGCATAAGGAGACAGACCAAGTCCGATACTTTTACCCGATCAGTAACATCCGGGTATTTGACCAACCGTTTACCATCACGGCCTATGAACAGCGCCCCAACATCAAGTGGATAGTGGAGAGGGTCACCAATGTCATGTTTTTCGTGACCAAATTACGGAATCTTCCCATCAGATGTATTCACCCATGCACTGATTGATACTCAGAATGCGCAAACAACTATCTGAGGATATGTTGCCTCAACGGTATACTGGCCTGCCCGATGACGATTAGAACAACCGGTTCAGAGCGAACATGGCCGAAGATAGAACTTTCTGAAATGGCGACTTCTGATTGGACAAGAGCAGCTGAGAATACATCTAACGGGCAAGAACGAGTATGACAGGACCAAATGGTGGCTCTGATTGGACAAGAGTCTTCTTGAATTGTAAACATACCCAACGCGGCTCCCCCAGCGTGGGTATGATGTAACATTGAGGAGAATAAACTATATGAAAACTTGTTGTTGTTGTTGTTATTCTCTCATCTGTCATCCTTGTTGTTGTTGTTGTTTTTCTCTCATCTGTCTATATCATGGCATCAAGGCGTTATGCTAGGGTGGCTCTCCACAGTTTCGTAGTAATGGCCCCGGTCTAATTTTATAATACGATAGACTGCCCGTGTTCTGTTACATCATAATTCTTCTTGTCTTCTTAATAGCTTATATCTATAATACCATCCTATTCAGTATTATCAACGCTTCAAACGAGCACGTACAGATCGATGGCTGGCTTCGTCTACACGGTGATCGGGATCATGGAGTAAATTTTATCCTGCCTCAGTTATGCCCCTTGGGTGTGCCTAAAAACCAGGACTCATTTACGGGAAGAAAATCTGACAAAAAACGGGCAGGTTGACCCCCATTTTTTTCGCCTTTTTAAGTTGAGACCGGGCCTGGGAACGAGAGTAAGAAGTTTAATTGAAATCGCTCTTGCAGATTTTTCTGGAGATTGGTCCGAATTTTACCATTTTTCGACATTTTAAGGGATTTTCTTCGAAAAATGAAGCAAGCTTGAAGGGGAATGTTTGAGATTAATTTTTCTATATCATAGCAGTAAAATAAATTAAAATAATAGCTTAATCATGCTCTTTCAGAAAATATATACATATAAGTGATTTAGGTTGAAGAGTTTACGACAACTGGCGACCGAAAAACGGACCCATGGTCTAATCCTTGCCGAATGGAAGAATCCCTGGAGTGCACCCTAGGGTGTTAAGGCGTAACGACGGTCGTTGACGGGAGTCACTGCATTTCCAATGATTTAGTGTCTAGAAAAATGAGAGCTTTTGGGCTAATTCACCAGGGAGTTGAAGCGTTGAGCTTGGCGTTGGCGGGCGTTGCTATAATCACTCACTCACTCACTACCTCACTCACTCACTCCCTCACTCACTACCTCAGTCACTCCCTCACTCACTCACACTCACTCACTCACTCACTCACTACCTCACTCACTCACTCACTCACTCACTCAATACCTCAGTCACTCCCTCACTCACTCCCTCACTCACTCACCGTCGTTAGTGCGTCCATGCGTTAAGACGGGCATTGGGCACGCCTCACTCACTCACTCACTCACTCACTCACTCACTCACTCACACACACACACGCGCGCATACACTCACTCTCAAAGGTAACGCTACCAGGTAGCTGGATGGAAAAATAGACCGTTATCTACTCCAAACGCACGCCATTGCACCTCCGAAACTCTCGCTTTCGCTACTACTCCCACTGATGACGTCAACGATGACGTCAAAGGTGACGTGGACATCCCTTCAAGTCGTGGTCTACACCCCGAGAGCTACAAAATAACACCTCCAACGACACATTCGGACCCATAGTGGTTTAGTACCCCAAACACACCCCCACGCACCCCAAAGATGCCTGCTTTCTATACTACGGCCAGACTGTGCATGCGCAGACTATTGAACACGGACGATAGATTAGTCCAGTCGGATGCTCCTCCACGAGAGCTTCAAAATAAGACCTCATACGACACCATCGGACCAATATTGGCCCATGTCGGCCCCAAAATGTCTATTTCCATACACTTGGCCTACTGCGCATGCGCAGAATGACGATATTCCTACCCCACATCCATCCAGTCGGATGCTCCCTCACGGCTGCTTCACATTGATACCTCATACGACTCCATCGGACCAATAGTGGTCCACCTAGACCCCAAAACGTCTATTTCCATACCCTTTTCCCACAATTCCCTGTCCGCGCATGCGCAGAATGTTGAAAACAGATGACACACTAGTCCAGGCGGATGCCCCCTCACGACTGCTTCACAGTGATAACCCCACTCGACTCCATCGAACCACTAGTGGTCCACCTAGACTCAAAAACGTCTATTTACACACCCTTTGTCTACTGCGCATGCGCAGAATGACGTCAGTTTCACGTCACACCCATCCCGGTGGATGCGCCATCACGAATGCTTAACATTGATACCTCATACGACCCAATCGGACCATGCAGCGTATTTGGAGGAATACATGCCAACTAGAGACCGGAACTATAGTGCACTCGACCTCCACGCGGCCTCATAGATTTGATATGCAAATGGTCGAATCAGGGGAGATAACCAGGAATGTCAAAAATCATCACGGGCACCAAGAGTTATCTCCCCATTGGAACTCCTCTGTGTTGGAGGTAGTTTTTGGTCTCTTGAGCTGGTGGCGCCCCCTGTCGGATGCAAGAGTTACCTCCCCCGGCAAAATGCGACCTTTTTTAGCCTTTCTATACTACTATCGTCAAAATGGAATTTCGAATAAAACCCAAGCTTCTATATACGTATTTCAATGAAATTGGTCAAGACATGCTATACCAAACACCGTGTCTTGTGCCAATTCACATGACAATGGTTAAGATGAAAATCTCAAGCTAGACACCATTGTGGGTACGCATTAAAGGACAATGGTCAATATGAAATTCCGACTCAAAGATAAACTTCTGTTTCTGGTTGAAAGCAATGGTCAACATCAGGTATTGTTATGACCAGCACTAGTTTGAAAAAATACAGTTCCACTCATCCATCGCGTGTATGTTACAGTCATCGGTCGGTCGATACTTCATGTAGGAACTATTGTCTGGGTCTTTGTGTCGTTGAAAAGGCACTTGTCAAGCCACATTGTTGTCCCCATACTTGGCTATTGTATCCCCAGACTTAGCTATTGTATGCAAAGGTCTCGTGATTCTTACATAAAGTATGAACCCATCGGTCTAGTCTGTTCTGATAGGATAGCTTACCCCATTCTATAGTCGCCGTATACAAACTTTCCTGAGAAGTTCGGGCTCTCACATCCCCTGTAGAATTTCCCACCTACAACCGCTTGTCCGATATCCCGGTTATATGCGTGAATAGGCAGTTCTTCTGGTCCTATAATAAATCATCATTCAAATTGTTAAACCGCAACTTGTAATGAAAATGCGGCGAGGTATCGGTGGTCAACAAGAACACACACATGCAGCTAAACAGAAAAATTAATTCCCTAATGCTGGATGGATACCAGAGTCCACTGCCGACTGCAGAATAAAACAGGACCACACCGGTCGAATGAGTCGGATATCTTAAAGGGCGAATGGCCATGAAGACCCGTATGACGATAGAACAGCACCATCTATGCATCTTTCACCTCAAGTGTAGCACTATTTCCGTTCGTGCTTGTTCTTGTTCTCACAAGCCTTCGGTATGATGTATCAACGAATATATGCCGCTGTTAGAATGTTATATTTCGTGTCCAGCGCATAAAGGAAATTAGGGTTACAACACATTTTCTTCACAAACTGGAAGAGCAGACACATTGTCTTGAGTCGAATAGAAATGGACTCCAGAACTGAATTCTGTATTTGATCCAGTTTGGACTATTGTCAAGTCTACGATCATCTGCTTGTTCCGGATAGGCCTTTTTAGTAGAGATGAGTGGTTGTATCAGAACTTGTGCACCAGATGTGCACGAGAAATTTAACGTATTATATCGTGATAAACACTCGAAAATCTAAGTGACTAATATAAGAAGACCTATATAAATCGCTCTGGATAGATGGAAGAATGGGATCCTCGTTGCCTGTCGAAAAAATAGACCTGTACCGGTACCTAACTTTGTACATTACCTAACTTTGAGACAGGGACGTGTCCTTTAGAATTTTGTGGCGGGCGAGACAGCGAATACCTATTACATATCGGTAACTACAGTGTTTTATTTCTTTATTTTCTAGAATATGTCATTAATACACCATTAGATTGCGAGTGCAATAGAACAAATGATATCAATGCTTCCCTCGATGTGTTGCCAACAACGACTCAACAGACTGATCAGCGATTGTGAAGAGATGCCACACAGGAGAATACTATATTAAATGCAGACTAATATGGTACTCCAAGTCAAAAAATGTTTAAGAAACTACAATATTTGGATGACCATATAAGACCGAATTACTTACCACAAAACAGACCTTATGTTTAAATCCCTGCATAACTTAAGCATCAAATTATCTCTGTAAACAATTTATTCCAACTGCCGGTGAATAGCTCCGAGCATGAGTTACTTCAGCTTCAAGCTACTGTTCTTAAATTGTACCGGCGTTAAATGTCTTGCATCTGTCTAACAAAAGGTTATACGATCTGCCACATCTAATCTTGTTCCAACACGCAAAACTGATGCATATAAACATTCTTTGGGGTTGTAATGAAAACATTCTCTTTAGAAAACAGGGCATGAATATACCCCTTGACATACACCCACCTCGAACTGTTACGGATTCATGGACTCTGTAACTATCAGTCAATTAGGTATTGATAGAAACACTCTCCAAACACTATAGAGAGCGATTGCTGGGATATAGAATACGCCAGCCTGCGCCTGCGTATCAGCTCAGTGTATAAGCAGGTTACGTTTGAACTCGGTTGCACCTTGACAAATATGGCCTTCATTGACTAATCAAAATCGCTGGATTTCAGGTAACGGATTCAACCTGTAACCATCTCGGTCATCTATACGCAGTAAGACTGACCCTGGGATCGTGTGTATCCATGTTCAGCCTACTTTCGGCAACTGCAGGAGGGAATTTGCATAAATCAATACCACGTGACTTCGTCAGCCAATCAGCTAAAGTCTACCGACGTAACCCCAACGAACTCGCCATTTTCGAGTCATGTGATGAACTACTTGTTCAAAATTTCAGATCCACCACACCTCTTGGATGATACGAAAGTTATACATACCTATATATTTTGTAAGCCCAGGCAATATTTGTTTCAGAAGTGGTATGAAAACCTGTAATTTATCAGATTTCTCGGGTCTGTTCTCCGCCGGATGAAGGCCGAACAGAAGCCGGTAAAGTACTGGATATCGCTCCGCGATAATGGAGACACACGATTCGCAAGCCATCTTATGGATAGCGAAGTGTACGCAAATGGTAACGGATTTTGATGGCGAAAACGGTTGCATGTTTGTTATTCGACAACACGGTGATGAAGAATGAATAGTTCCAAGATTGGTATAACAACAGTCAAGTATAACAAGTGCCATGCTTTTTGAGGGTCATATTTTGGAAACGTTTATAAGAAACAAATTTACGTAAAAGATATCTTTTGAATATCTGAAAAATATTTAGGGGCGGGTATGTCCAGATGTCTAGCTGAGGGATGGGGGTGTGAATATGTGTGAATCCGTGTGTGAATCTGTGGGGAGGAGTATGTTCAGGTAGAAAATACGTCAGGGGGGAATATGCATGCTCCTGTTGGAGTTAGTCTCAGAAATATGCTGGCGACATAGCGAGGTAAATAAATAGAATCCTGTTCTGTTCATATTGTGTTAACAAGGCGGGACTGATACTGCAACATTGATTGTTTCACGTCAACACGGATGTTTTTGTCGTGTTTTAGCTTTTACAAATTATATAAAACGTATAATCCCATTCTATATTGAAAAAAAAAGAAACGCCAAAACCTGTTGATGTCCATCTGCACGAATTCATAGTCAAACCCATAGACAGTACCCAATAGTCAACTCGAAACCCAGGTAGAATGACTTATTCCCGTTATGATGTACTACATCGTTAAATGAGCCTGTTCTAGTCCCATGCAGTTTATCACTTACCAACAGAACCGCACAGCTGCTGGTCAAAACAGGAGAATCCCTCTCTTCCTTTCCATCCATAGTTGCCTCCCTTTTTGATGACGTCCAGTTCCTCAAAAGCCCCTTGTCCAACATCTCCGCAGATTATACGACCCTTACCAGCACCTAGATGGTTGTATTATTTCTAATATTCAACAGGAGACAATGTTCTCTGTAAACACATGAAGATAAACGATAATCATAACTAGATTTGGTCTACGACTACATATTGGAACAGCGAGTATGCTGTATCAAGCTGGTTCTGGTTATCGTTTATCTTCTTAAGTTTATAGAAAGATATATGAGGTGTTTTCGCCTCAAAATTGGCGATTTTGCACGGATGCACTACTTCACGACCCTGTTATTCGAGAATGTTGAGACTCAGTGCCTTGAGACTTTTCTGAGTATACAATATAATATTGTACTTCATGCGAACCGAACAATTTTTTGTATACCGGTATGTAATATTTTATTTTTGGCCCTTCTATATCGCACCTGTTCTGGAGCTATTTACCCATCTAAACATACGTGGTCCTTTTGTATCCTATAAAATATAAATTCATAATTTCGAAAGAAATCCGGTATTTCCCTTGACTTGTGAAGACAATTAGAACATCCACACAATCATGGCGTTCATTGATAATCGTACTATATTTATAACCTATAGCAAGCCGTTTTGTTATTTATCCGTTTATTTTTTATATCAAAAATAAAATGTGCGGCGTTTTGCTATTTATTCCTTTATTTTGATTATCAACAGTTCTTTTTTTTCATATAAAGAGATGGGTTTTTTTATAAAAAGAATGATTTTTTGACATAAAAAAATCAATATAAAAACAAAATGCTTGGCATCCAAAATAAAGTTTTATTTATTATTTAAAAGAAAGAATGTTTGATATAAAAAAAACTATTAGGCCTACTGCAAATGCCGTATATCCCCAATAGGAATCGTTTTCACCTCAGAATCAACTATTTTGCACAAATGCACTACTTTACGACCCTGTTACTCTAGAATGATGGGACTCGGTGCCTTGAAATTTTTCTGAGTATACAAAATAATATTTGTACTTCATGCCAATTGAACAATTTCTTGTAGAGGAAGTATTTTATTTTGGTACTTCTGCATTGTACCTGACCTGGGGCCTTTTACCCATCTAAAGATACAAGGTCCTTACTCATCTTCCTCGTCAGCGCTCGCCTTGTCAAAGGGATATGTCTCATGAACGCTCACGCTGCTAAAACACAAAAGTCTGTCAATTTTAATTAGTCGTTTACTTTGGAGCTTGTCAAAAATCAGTAGTTAACTCGGCATAAATTTTATTTTTTTACAGCATGTATAACAAACCGAACTTTACAAAATGACCACAATTACTCTATTGATAATATATAACTTTGTAATTCTCTCCATATAAAACCTCAGTACTGCTGTTTCATGTACTGGGGCTCAGTTACATGTATAGGGAGATGTCATAATGTATTCGTGTTCGAGTTAAGAAAGGTCATTGATGCCATATAAAGTAATGTCGCTTTTTACCGATGCCCGTGCTGTAAGATTGCACGTATAGCCCCTACACGACAGTATTGACCTTTGTGTCAGTGAACACGAATACATTATGACGTCTCCCTATGTAACTGAGCCCCGGTACACGAAACATCAGTACTGGAGTTTTATATAGAGAGAATTAAAAAGTTATTTTAAACGTGATATATTATGAAATATCACAGACTCATGGTGGTCATTTTGTAGAGTTCAGCTTGTTATACACCCTGCAAAAAAGAAATGTATGCCATGTTAACTATTGATTTTTGACAAGCCACAAAGTAGTCGGTAATTACAATGGACAGACTTTAGTTAATTTGCTTCCGCTATAACTTATGCTTGATACAAATGAACACTAATTAATTTTACACCGTGCCTAGCACAGATCGAAAAAACACCGGAGGCAATTCGATTACAGCCTAGTCATTCTTCAATTTGTCACGCTTGACTACATTTGCATTTTAATTTATCATTTATCTAAGAACATAATTAATGTTTATATTCAATATATGTATCTGGCACAATCATTTGAGTACGCAAACAGTACGCAAACAATACACAACAAAGCCCCGCTTGATATTCAAACTTTTTTTTTGTTTTGTTGTTGTAAGCCCTGGACGCGCCACTGGGCATTTATTGTACATCAGCTGGTCACGGTTTCATACAATTACCCTACAGTGCCCACGTGACCACGGGGTTTGGGGTTTCATACATTTATCTCAATATTTACATAACAATTAATGAACAATATTAATAACAATGATAATAATGACAATAATAAGAAAGAGAAACACCTCGCGTACCTGTATACTGTTTCCCCGTTTCATCAGTTCACATATATCGAACACATACCTATTTACACACATAATAATTGTCTTTGTGCGGGAAAACAGTAAAACAGTTAACGCCCGAAGACTTAGTATGACAGAGGAATATATGGCCCCACATTCCCCTACCCCTGAGAACCCCCCCCAGTAGTAGTATAAGAGCATTACGAGTCCCATTGACCTACTTTTTTGTTCCCCCCCGGGCCGTATTTGGGGCGTAACTTGATCACGTGATCAAGGCATGTCTAGATGGTGGGAGTGGGACCAAGTATGGCGGCTGTGTGGTGGTGGTCAAAATGGCGGCTGTGTGGTGGTGGTCAAAATGGCGGCTGTGTGGTGGTGGTCAAAATGGCGGCTGTGTGGTGGTGGTCAAAATGGCGGCTGTGTGGTGGTGGTCAAAATGGCGGCTGTGTGGTGGTGGTCAAAATGGCGGCGTGTGTGTGGTCAAAAATTAATTTTAATTAATTAATTTTAATTAATTAATTTTAATAAATAAATCAATCAATCGATAAATAAATTAATTAATTTTAATTAATCAATAAATAAATCAATAAAAAAAAAGAAATAAAAAAAAAAAGTGAAACTCTATACAGCGAACCCGGGACTCGAACTCGGGTCCTCTTTATCCAGAGGCAGACACGTTATCCATTACGCCACGAGCTAAAGGCTACAAGCCAACGTTCAAAATGGTCTATATATGTCTACGGCCCATACTGGGGGTATAGGTTCAATGTTTATCCTACTGGGAAACCCACTTCTATACATTTGCGGTAGGGTTGTGGGGTCTCGTTTTTCACGTCTCGTCATGTAGAACATGATAGGAAGTGTTGCGGAGCGAATCGGTGAAATTTTTGAAAAAGTACGATATAGCCCCATATAGACATATATATAAATATATATTCCCATACTGGGGGTATAGGTTCAATGTTTATCCTACTGGGAAACCTACTTCTATACATTTGCGGTAGGGTTGTGGGGTCTCGTTTTACTCGTCTCGTCATGTAGAACATGATAGGAAGTGTTGCGGAGCGAATCGGTGAAATTTTTGAAAAAAGTCACCAAGGCCTGGGTAGGCCCATAGGCCGATACTGCATGGCTATGGGTGTATAGGGCCATACGGGGTGGACATGTTGGAGTCTAGGTGAGTCCCTGGTGGTCCAATGGGGTCGAGTGAGATCTTATTTTGAAGTTCTCGTGGAGGAGCACCTGACTACACTAATGGTTCGTCCGTGTTCAATAGTCTGCGCATGCGCAGACTGGCCCGTAGTATAGAAAGTAGGCATTTTGGGGGTATGTGTGTGTGTGTTTGGGTTAGAGATGGGCTATTCACGGTTCGAATGGGTCGTGTGTGGTATCCATGTGAAGCCTAGGTGAGGGAGCCTCTGATGGGCTGGGTGTGGGATTGACATAGCGGCATTCTGCGCATGCGCGGTGCCCAAGGGTATGAAAATAGACGTTTTGGAGCTAGGGGAGCCACTAATGGTCCGATGGGGTCAAGTGAGGTATCCAAGTGAAGTATTCGTGAAGGGGCATCTGATGGGCTGGGTGTGGGGTTGAAATATTGCCATTCTGCGCATGCGCGGTGGCCAAAGGGTATAAAAATAGACGTTTTGGAGTTAGGGGAGCCCCTAATGGGTCGATGGAGTTGTATGAGGTATCAATGTGAAGCCTAGGTGAAGGGGCATTCAGGCAATGGGGTGGGTGCATGTAAATTTTTTCCTGAAAAAATACGGAATACGGACTTTATCCTAAATAACGTGAAAATGCCTATATGGGGTATGGGGGTATAGGACCATCCTGGGAAACGTACTTCTCGACATTTGCGGTATAGGTTGTGGGGTCTCGTTTTCTTAGTCTCGTCAAGACAAACATGATAGGAAGTGTCCCGCAGCGAATCGGTGAAATTTTTGAAAAAGTACGATATAGCCCCATATAATCCCATACTGGGGGTATAGGATCAATGTTTGTCCCCCTGGGAAACGTACTTCTATACATTTGCGGTAGGGTTGTGGGGTCTCGTTTTACTCGTCTCGTCATGTAGAACATGATAGGAAGTATCCCGGCACGAATCGGTGAAATTTTTGAAAAAGTACGATATAGCCCCATATAGTCCCATACTGGGGGTATAGGATCAATGTTTGTCCCCCTGGGAAACGTACTTCTATACATTTGCGGTAGGGTTATGGGGTCTCGTTTTCTTAGTCTCGTCATTTAGAACATGATAGGAAGTGTCCCGGCGCGAATCGGTGAAATTTTTGAAAAAGTACGATATAGCCCCATATAGTCCCATACTGGGGGTATAGGATCAATGTTTGTCCCCTGGGAAACGTACTTTTATACATTTGCGGTAGGGTTGTGGGGTCTCGTTTTACTCGTCTCGTCATTTAGAACACGATAGGAAGTGTCCCGGAGCGAATCGGTGAAATTTTTGAAAAAAGTCACCGAGGCCTGGGTAGGCCCATAGGCCTATACTGCATGGCTATGGGCTATAGACCCATACGGGGTGGACATGTTGGAGTCTAGGTGAGCCCCTAATCATCCGATGAGGTCGTATGAGGTCTTATTTTGAAGCTCTCGTGGAGTAGCATCCGACTGGGCTAATGGTCCGTCCGTGTCCGATAGTCTGCGCATGCGCAGTCTGGCCGTAGCATAGAAAACAGGCATTTTGGGGGGTATGTAGGGGTGTGTTTGGGGGTAGAGATGGGCTATTCACGGTTCGAATGGGTCGTGTGAGGTATCAATGTGAAGCTTGTGTGGGGTAGAGTCAGAATGGTGTGTTTTTGAATGCAAGTCGCGTTAAGCTGCGCATGCGCAGTTGGTTGTAGTAAGTAAAGTGGCCATTTTGGGGCAGTACATGAAGGTATTTGGGGTCGAGATGGGCTATTCATGGTTCGAATGCGTCCTGGAAGGTGTCATCTTGTAGCTCTCGGGGTGTAGACCCCGATTTGAGGGCTGTTCACGTCACCTGTGACGTCATCGGTGACGTCATCAGTACGAGTAGTAGCGGAAGGGGGCATTTTGGGGCAGTGAAAGGAAGGTATTTTGGTGTAGAGAGGGACCATCCTTGGTCCGAATGCGTCCTGGGAGGTGTCATTTTGTAGCTCTCGGGATGTAGACCCCGATTTGGGGGCTGTTCACAGCATCTGTGACGTCATTGGTGACGTCATCAGTACGAGTAGTAGCGAAAGTGGACATTTTGTGCGTGCGTGGGGGTGAGTTTGGTGTAGAGAGGGACTATCCTTAGTCCGAATGCGTCGTGTGAGGTGTCATTTTGTAGCTCTCGAGGTGTACATTCCGAGTTGAGGCATGTCCGAAGCATCTGTGACGTCATTAGTGACGTCATCAGTAGGAGTAGTAGCGAAAGTGGACATTTTGGGGCAGTGAAGGAAGGTATTCGGAGTAGAGAGGAACCATCCTTGGTCCGAATGCGTCGTGGGAGGTGTCATGTTGTAGCGCTTAGGGTGTACATTCCGAGTTGAGGGATATCCACAGCATCTGTGACGTCATTGGTGACGTCATCAGTACGAGTAGTAGCGAAAGTGGGCATTTTTTAGCAGTGAAGGATGTTATTTGGTGTAGAGATGGACCATCCGCGGTGCGAATGCGTCGTGTGAGGTGTCATATTGTAGCAACGCCCACCAACGCCATTCTTAATGCTTCAACGCTGTGGTGAAATAGCTCAGAAGCTCTGATATTCCATGGAATTGTCACTAATTCTTCGAAATGCAGTGACGTCCTCGACGCCCGTCGTTACGCTTTAACACTCTAACATAACACTATGATATAGACCGGAGAGAGAACAACAACAACAGCAACAACAACAAGGATGACACATGAGAGAACAACAACAACAAGAAGTTTTTTTCATATAGTTTATTCTCCCCAATGTTACATCATACCCACGCTGGGGAGCCGCGTTGGGTATATTTACAATTCAAGAAGATTCTTGTCCAATCAGAGGCCACCATTTGCATGTTTCATATTCGTTCCTGTCCGTTAGATGTATTCTTGTCCAATCAGAAGTCTCCATTTCAGAAAGTTCCATCTTCGGCCATGTTCGCTCTGAACCGTTTATTCTAATCATCGTCGGCCAGGTCAGGATACCGTTGAGGCCACATATCCTCAGATAGTTGTTTGTGCATTCTGAGTATCTATCAGTGCATGGGTGAATACTTTCATCCGATGGGGGTGGTGGATCAGCTTGGTAAGGAAAAACGTAACATTGGTCACCCTCTTCACTTGCCATTTTGTGTTGGGTCGTTGTTGTTGGGCCCATCCCAAGACATTCAATTGTTCCACTTGGTCCAGCATCATCTCTAGTGACCTCTGGTCATTGATGGTAAACGGTTGGTCGTACACTGGGTGGATGGCACTGGAATAGAAATAGCGCAATTCACCCGTCACCTTATGGCATAAGATGTACCCAAATGCTACATTTAATGTGAAGGCCGTAGGTTGGTCATTGAAGATGGTTTCCACGTAGCTGCGTGGACGGGTGAGCTTGGTCATTGGGAAATTGTAGATATCTTGAATAGGGTGATGACGGTGGAAACAGTGCCGTGTCATGGTCCAATGGCGCCGAGAGATGTCACTCTCTGGATGATATTCGGGTAAGAGATCGCTAGGAACATTTATGGGCTCGTCCAGAAAATGTTCGATGTATGACGTATGACTCGAAACCGTAACGGTGGGGTCCGGCTGGAAATCCAGGCTCTTCCCAACTGTGGGTATAGGCGGGCTCTCCGTCATCGCATCACCAGTGGCGTTCGTCTCCCCGGGCTTATCTTCACTGGATCTGACCTTCCGCGGCTCCTCTTCAGTAGGAAGTTGTCGCCAAAACCGTGGAGACGGACCATGAATCAAACGCTGATGCCGTTTTAACTGACTGGGTCGTCTGAAGAGATCACCACAATCCTTACATTGTTCCGTCGCGCCCTCGTGGACTGAGCGTTCATGGCGCTGTAAATGATCTGGGCGCTGAAACGACAGTGTAGGCCTACATATCGTACAGCTATACCGGGCGGTTCCATCGTGCTTGGTAGCCTCATGGCGGCGCAAGTCGTGCCGGCGAGTGAATGATTTCGAGCACGCAGTACAAGTGAACATCTTGGTGGTTGACAGAGTGTCTGATGAAACGGCCAGGCCGTTTCCTTTTTATAGCAAGCTAGCTGTTGATCTATTTTTAGCACAATCAGTTCAACTTGGACGTCAGCGACCGGGGTGTAGATCCCGATTTAAGGGATGTTCGCGTCATCTGTGACGTCATTAGTGACGTCATCAGTACGAGTAGTAGCGAAAGTGGACATTTTGGGGCAGTGAAGGAAGGTATTTGGGGTAGAGAGGGACCATCCTTGGTCCGAATGCGTCGCGTGAGGTGTCATCTTGTAGCTCTCGGGATGTAGATCCCGATTTAAGGGATGTTCGCGTCATCTGTGACGTTATTAGTGACGTCATCAGTACGAGTAGTAGCGAAAGTGGTCATTTTGGGGCAGTGAAGGAAGGTATTTGGGGTAGAGAGGGACCATCCTTGGTCCGAATAGGTCGTGTGAGGTGCCATTTTGTAGCGCTTAGGGAGTAGATCCCGATTTAAGGGATGTTCGCGTCATCTGTGACGTCATCGGTGACGTCATCAGGACGAGTAGTAGCGAAAGTGGACATTTTGGGGCTATGTGGGTGTATGTTTGGGGTAGAGAGGGACCATCCTTGGTCCGAATGCGTCGTGGGAGGTGTCATTGTGTAGCGCTTAGGGTGTAGATCCCGAGTTGAGTGATGTTCGCTTCATTTGTGACGTCATCAGTGACATCATCAGGACGAGTAGTAGCGAAAGTGGGCATTTTGGGGCTATGTGGGTGTATGTTTGGGGTAGAGAGGGACCATCCTTGGTCCGAATGCGTCGTGGGAGGTGTCATTTTGTAGCGCTTAGGGTGTAGATCCCGAGTTGAGGGATGTCCGCGTCATCTGTGACGTCATCAGTGACGTCATCAGTGACGTCATCATTACGAGTAGTAGCGAAAGTGGGCATTTTGGGGCAGTGAAGGATGGATTAGTAGTATGAAAGCGCATGTCGAGCCCCATTGACCTTGCGGCGCAATGCGCAATGAGTATGCATGTGTGTGTGTATGCGTCTGTGTGTGTGTGTGTGTGTATGCGTCTGTGTGTCTGTGTGCGTGTGTGCATGAGCCGAGTTCTAAGAGCCCCGGAGAGAGAACAACAACAACAACAACAAGGATGACACATGAGAGAGGACCAATACATATGGACACATGTTCATTCCTATATTTAAAGACTCTACCACCACCACACACACCACCACTGGGCACACGTATTCGTGTGTGTCTGTGTGCATGTGTGCGTACGTGTGTGTGTGTGTATACGTCTGTATGCGTGTGTTTATGCGTGTGTGTGTGTGTGTATGCGTCTGATGCGTGTGTGTGTGTGTGTGTGTGTGTGTGTGCGTCTGTGTGTCTGTGTGCGTGTGTGCATGAGCCGAGTTCTAAGAGCCCCGGAGAGAGAACAACAACAACAACAAGGATGACACATGAGAGAGGACCAATACATATGGACACATGTTCATTCCTATATTTAAAGACTCTACCACCACCACACACACCACCACTGGGCACACGTACCTGGTGCACCCTGAACCCTATAGCCCGTAGGGTATAGGGTACGTACGAGTAGTAGCGAAAGTGAGCATTTTCGGGCAGTGAAGGAAGGTATGTGGTGTAGAGATGGACCATCCGTGGTCCGATTGCGTCATGGGAGGTGTCATCGTTTAGTTCTCGGCGTGCAGACCTCGATTTGAGGGATATCCACAGCAGCCGCCATGTTGGAGCCGCCATGTTGGATCCGCCATTTTGGAGCCGCCATGTTGGATCCGCCATGTTGGAACCGCCATCTTGGATATGTCCCATAATGCACCGGGTCAAAATACTCGCTTCTGATTGGACGAGAGCTCTGTGACGGATTTGAAATACTCGCTTCTGATTGGTGTACATCGCTAAAGGTGACCGGAACTGACCTTTGACCCCGGCGCGCAAAGGTTTCC
>JAVTVY010001224.1:0-32358 GCA_036873755.1 Hanleya hanleyi
AATTAGAAAATTAAACGAAACTTACCAAAGTTGAAGTTTGATTGAAATTCTACCGAGTCATCATCAGGAACGGAGGAGTTAAGTGAGATGGTACGCACGTGTTTATCGTCTGCAGGTTTTAAAGTTGGTCGAAACAGGCACAGCTTGTGCATGTTATCTAGGGTAGGGAAAGGGAGGGCACTTAACTCCTCCGTTCCTAATGATTACTCGGTAGAATTTCAATGAAACTTCAACTTTGGTAAGTTTCGTTTAATTTTCTAATTCTACCTCGTCATCATCTACGTCACTACGGAGTCACGTGAGATTTTAAAGTCCTGGCCTGTGAGACCATTATAACCATGCAATGAATAACCAATTCCATTGAGTGAACTTCGAATGTGTATTTCAATACAACCACACATGGTATACATGTAGCAAGCAGTTCATAATTTTAGTTTCGCTACCTCATCGATAGTTCAATCTCCTTGTCAAATTAAATCGATATTGTATTGTAAGTGTGTAACTGGCTTTGTTACTGTTAAACTGTCACCATGTGAAATGTATTGAACTTGTCTTCTTACTGTAATTGCTCTAACAATTTTGAGCTATAAGTGACAGAGTTATCAGAGATCGGTTTATCATAAAACTTTGCGAAAGTGTTTGCCTTCGCCCATCCGGCTGTCGATATCACTAGATCAACAGGAACTCCAACACTTTTCGCCTTCGAAGTTGAAGCCCCCCGAACACTGTGGGGATGAAATAGTTCAGTGTCTACAGGGGTTTTTTAGGCAAATTTTTTTCATCCACTCAATTTCAAATATCGTAAAACGCAATTTTTTTTGCGTGCCAGGCGCGCATATCAATGTCACTAAAACTCATTTTTTTTGCCCTTTTCATCAAAAAAATGATAAAACTCATTTTTTTTGCCTTTTTCATCAAAAAAATGATAAAACTCAATTTTTTTGCCTTTTTCATCTAAAAAATTATAAAACTCATTTTTTTTGTGTTTTAATCGTAGAATGTGAAAAATTCTTGTATTAAATTGGCATAAGTATTGAAACTGTCATGCTTGGTGGAGACAGGTAAAAAACAAATTGTTTTTACAAGACATGAATGCCCCATATTTGCTGAGAAAACAACTTGCTCTTGTTTTATCTTTATTTTTTTATTATTTTACCCTTAAGCCAAGGTCAATGTTTCATTGAACGACCTCCGTTGAATGGTGATGGGAGCACTGCGATCACATACATCTCATGATCTACACTCAGCCCCCCCCCCCCTTTGATTTTAGCCCTGCAAATTTTGTAGCATGAATTGAAACGACACACCACGGAACCAAGTTCGTTTTCCATTGTAAGTGCATTGAATTTATAAAATTTATTCTCACCTTCCAATATGCCGTTTTATATTTATTTGTCAGTACTTTCAAACTGACTTCATTATCATGGTAGAAAAACAAGTGACACTGTCACAGGAGTAATAATGTGTTAATTTCGAGGCAGAAATAAAGCATGATGAACGATTTTTACAGAAATGCCTCCCAAGCATTCGTGTATTACAATAATTTATTCGTTAGTTTTGAAGTCTAAACGATAAATTCTCAATTTACCGTAACAAGGCATTGCATGTTGCTTGTTTTGCACTACAAAACACAGGCCAACGTGCAGGGCGAAGCACTTCACTTCGAGGTGAGGCAGGTATTATACGCGTTCAAACAGAGTTCCAACAGATCAAAGAAGTTGAAAATTTTTCAGAGTATGACAAATATATTTTTCATTTGTGTTCTTGAGATTTTCTCGCTTACGTTTGTCAATCGTCTGCCACGTGTTGAAGAAAATGGCGCTGAAATTGTATCTGGCGGTACTCGACAGCGAATTGTCTCCCTTGTCATGAGATAAGATAAATCAACGTAAAAAGTTATAATGTCGTGATATTACGACATTGTAGAGGCGCTGTAGTCAACGACAAGAAAAATAATCCCCGCGAAAGCTTCTTGAGCTTGTTCCATTTTCACTGGATATCCCATGACGAGACGCGGTGTCTGCAGCTAAACAAACATACGGAAACCCGGGAAGTGGCAGAGATGACGTGAAGAGTGGGCTCTCATACGGACATTTATTGACATAGAGACGAAGGTGACACGAACAACAACAACAACCTTGTATTGTGACCTTTCGGTCGCGAGAACTTTCCCGTGATCGGGACATTAACTCAATCTTGTATGAAGAAAACTCAATTTTTTTCCGCGCCTATGGCGCGCACTTCCCTTCAAAACCCAGAAAACTCAATTTCTAGCTGAAAACTCAATTTTGAAAAAATCGCAAAAACTCAATTCAAATTCGTTTTCATCGGGAATACCACGATGAAAAACTGCCTAAAAAAACCTCTGAACCCAGAAAAGTTAAGTCCAGCCTAAACAGAAAACATTAACCCAGAAAACTTTCAGAGTCCAAAAGAAGTCAAATTTATTCTAAATCCAGCCTAAACAAAAAACATTAACCTTCCAGCTCGAGTCTAACGTTGTGCTAAACATAAAAACTTAACCGGACACCGACACTTTCCCCCCTCTCTCTCCCAATACCTCACCTACTTCGTATACGGCGAGCTAAAAATGGGAGAATACTTTGTTGTTGACTCGAGTTGGTCCTACTAAGAGTAGTCTCCCTTCTCTTAAAGCAAAGTTACTCCCATCTCTTGAAGCAAAGTTTTGAGCATCGACTGTTTTAACCAGAGGGTGAATCGTCTTTGATAACAGTGTATTAATTCAGTTGATGTTGGAGTATTCACTAACTCCAATTAGCAGGATTGTATTGAATCACACCCTACTAAAATATAATTTGAAACCTCTCACTTGTCCGCAGACACTGTGAACACAAGTGGCAGTATCGGAAAGGCCGCTGATAATTAATGGTTCGTTTCCCGTAACCCGCAGAAGTATAACTATTCGTCTGCAAACTAGATATCGATTTTCACGCGGAGTTCTCAAATCAAACGGAAGTATGTTCATCATACACCCCTTTCGTTCCTCGTACACCGCGCAATGAATTTAGAAATGTCCGCATGGTTGGTCGCATTCATCCTGGTGTTGATCAAAATGATTTTAGCCAACGGAGCCACGATAGCTTCAACAAACGGCCAGTTTTATGTTAAATTCACAACTTTCCTATTCTCTGAAAAGACGACTGCCAGCTCTGTCATCGAGCGTTTTCTTTCCAAGGCAGATTTGAAACTTCCGTCGATGATTCTCCTGCCTTATATGGGCGCTTGTAATCAGCAAATAAATTCTATAAATCTATAAATCACTCAGTGCCAGGGATCAAGAATCCACAGTGGTGGACTTGGAAGAGAAGAAAGACTTCTCTTCCAAGTCTTTACTGACTCTGAAAATCAGAAGAAGGCATCGTGATTAGACCAAAGCTGTTGTTGTTGTTGACCAGTGACTTGCTTAGGGCAGCTGTATTATAGTAAAATTTATGATTCCTAAAAAATTAGGATTAATATCATTACTATTTATGGTTGCTTTGGTGAAGGCTGATTTAATATTGTTAGCCAGTACTAATCTGATGGAAACCAGTTCTAAATTAGCTCCATATATGACACCTCACAGGATGTATTTTATGTCAAGAGTCATGTCTATGGATTGTGATCTGTGATTTCTTTTTAAGGTGGGACACTACCCCCTGGTACCAAATTCCCCAAAGAATGATTTTGATCATTGGTAGTGAAAGTACCCAAGATAAGAAACCAGGAGACAAATATATAGCCCCAGATATATATCCGTTGCCATGGTAACGGCGGCCATCTTGGATTTTCCACTGGAACTGACAAACAGTCTAAGGAAATCTATTTTAACAACACAGTCTCCCAAGTGGCAAATTGAGGTATATTTGAATGAAACAGACACTTTGCCAGGGGGTAAGACCATTGCAATGGGAAATATCGTTTTATTTACCACATTTTAGCGATTTCGATGACAAAATTTGCGAAAATGACCACAGCACTGCTGCTTCATCCAAATCAGTAAACCAAAAGATTCCACTGAGACTTTAATGAACTATCTTACCCCCTTCCAATGTATCTCAGCAACATTCAGTGCAAATTTCAAGCAATTCCATCAAATACTTTAGATTTTATAGTTTTCCTAGAACGCGATTTCATGGAAAATACGCATTTCGCAAATTCATCACTGAAAGTCAATGCAATAAATTGTGAATCAGTCGGTGTAATAAAAGTTGCATGCGTTACACTATTGTAACTTAATAAAGTTATTTTCACATGCAGATGAATTTGTTCTGTTGTTTGTTCTTAGAAGCTATGGTTATTCAGACCTAAAATGAGCCAGAGGCATACGTTTCCCCCTCTACGGCCTCTCAGTCGTCAGCCTCCTTGGCCTTGTCAAACTTTCTACGTTTTCGTAGCTGTCGTCGAGGTTCCAGTGCTGCATATTTTGCCTTGTAGATACGTTTGCGTTTCCTCTGCTGACATTTCTGTTTTGTGTGTTGCCCAGTGTCAAGTCTAAGTTTATTCAACACACTGTGGAAACCTTCAGGACCCCTGTTGAAGTGCAGCACAGCCAGGGCCACAGCGGTTTCCACTCGCTTCTTGGAAGCGCTATCTACTTTCGGACAGCGCTGCCACACGCATCCATTGAAAGATTCATTGGCATTCTGTGTCTTCATTCTAGCACACCTTGATAAGAGTTCATCATTAGTCAGCCGCTTAAAAACGGGAAGAATGACTTCAGCTACCTCAACAGAAAAGGCAGGAGTGTGTTTTCGAAATGGTTCACCTTTAGCCTCGGCGCGGTTATAGTGACACCAAGATGCAGGGCCCTTGGGGCAAAATTTATGATGTGGATCGGCATCAGTTGACAACATGTGAAAATACCCAGCAAAAACACTGTTTTTCATTTGTTTTACATCAGGTGCCCCTTTCTTTAAATTATTTGCGTAGGTACCACTGCATTTTTTCATCGCAAACTGAGTCAGCTTGCGATTCAAGCTCTGACCGCGGGCTTTGCTGTCTTGCTTTATTTTGTCTAGAGCTGTATACATGCGCTTAGCTACATGGTTTACGCACTCTTCTTTTTCAATTTCATTTTCACCATACAGTTTCAGATCTTTCACATGGGTAAAAGCCTTGGAATCTCCATCAGTAAGAACTTTATGATACATCAGGTTTTTGTCCTTTGACCGTTTGAACATTTTGTCCGCACATTCGACCTCCATTGCATTAGCAGATCCATTAAAGTTTTTCTGACAAAATTTGTTGTGTTGTTCTCTCCATTTTACAAGATCCTCTCCTTTCTTTTTCTTGCCAAGAGTGGCACACCCATGACAGAAGTTTGAACAAACATATGTGTCTACTACCAAGCCAGAATCCAGTCCAATCACAGCACCTGTACCATAATGTGATGTGTGTCCGCGTTTGTGCCAGGTCCCATCATAGCTCACAACAACTGGAGCAAGCCCATTAACCTTCTCAGGTGTGCTGTTCTCAATAACTTGGGCAACCGTTACCATATTTTCTTCTGCAGCCTGAACTGATGCATCATGTACAAGAGTGTCTATTTTTTGCCACGATTTGAGATGCATTGGCTGGGGAAGATTCATGTTTGCGAAAAATTCAACAATCTTGTTGTATCCTATGCCAGTGTTCCTACATGCAGCGACAAATCGTTTATTCACAAAATTGGAATTTTGACTGTTGGGTTCTAAGCCCTGTTCTGATGTTTGTCCTCTGAAAACAGCTTCATCACACTCGTGGCAGAAAATTTCAAATTTAAAATTCAATCCTTGACCACCACCATATTTGCAATGTGTGGAATCATTACATTGGACTAGTTCTATACGATCCGAACCACAGACTCTACAACAAACACTGTTTATTAATTCCTGCAAAAAGTCAACATGAACCAGTCTATACCCATGTAATTTATCCACACTAACTCTCTTTGGTATTGATGTTGTCAGTACATCATTGTTGTTGTTGTTGTTGTTGTTACCGATATCACGCAGTGCTTCCTCTAGAAGTCCGAACTTGCGTTCACTTCCAGTTATATCCAAGACATTTCCATTAACTGGTGCCGGTTCCGGTGTTTTATCTGCCGTCGTATCTGCTGTAGTATCATTGTAGTAGTTCGTATCAGTCTCTCGCAAGTCCAACCCGGAAGTATTTCCCGTGTCACCTTGACTATTGTCCACAATCTCGGCTTGCTTTTTCGGCCTTCCGCCCGCCCGACCACGTATTTTACTACTTCGTCTCCTCGATCCAAATGCTTCCTTCGTTTTAGCTTTCTTCCGCACCATTGTGACGTCTAGTATCAACAAAATTGACGAATAATTAAAAGCAAACTGAATTTTCAAGTCGAATTTTAGACTTGCGCCGCCATATTGGATGTCATATTCGCGCAAGTCCGGAAGTTTCGTAGAGTGACGTGACGTTAGCTCCAGCCAATGAGAAACGGCTATTATTATGCAAATGAGCTCTTCCGCGAAGTTCACCCATATATGGAAGTTTCCGTTGATTTCATTGACCTTTTACAATCGTTCTATATCGGAAACCAGCGGGAATTTCCTTATTTGGATTTAATACTGAGAAAATTCAGAGCCCGGGCTTTCAAACGATATATAACACGTGCTACTTCAACAACAACAACAACAATGGCGACGACGATTTACAGACGGGAAAAACAGGACATTTATTCACAAACACAGCTAATATTTGAATATGGAGACAGACACAGTTTTAAAATCTCTTTATTTTTCAACAATAGAGGTAGTAAAACATTTTAAAAATACAATTATTACGTTTTTCAATGTCTAAATTACCATTTTACACAAGATGTAGAAAACCCCCAAACGACCCAATTTTGACTTTTCAGCTGGCCGTGTCCCACCTTAATGGTTATTATGTATGCCGTATTCATTTAATTAGCAGGTCACTGTTCCTCTAGCAGAGGTTTTGTTTGATAAATCTAGTCCAGTAAAAGGTTTTATATTTTCAAATTTTGCATCCCAAGTTTTGTTTTAGTATTTTATTTTTTTTTCTCGCTAGGTAATAATTAATAATTATCGCCTTCAGCATGTCTATTTTCAAAAGCAAGGTTACGAGAAACAAAGAATTAATTAACAACGGCCAAACTGGGCACTTGATGATTCAACAGTACTTCAATCATTTTCCCCCCTGACTTTCGCGAATCGCTCCTTTCACTCCGTTGCTATAAATCGATCACTTCTTATTTTTGCCACCTCAAATATCACTTCCGGTGATCGATTCATTAGAGTTATTAACGAAGATATAAAATGACCCAATGAGACTGGATGTACTTAAATGACAGTTTGCTTCCGGTGTTGAGAAAAACAGTTCACTAACAGGACGAGGAGCCCTCCCCCAGTTGAGAGGGTTAAACTGTTATAAAAATGGCATCTAGTACAGACACTGTGTTAAAACCCGTCCTCCGGACATTGAAAGACAGCACTAGTAAGTTGATTAATTTTCAGGAACTCAGAATAAAGTTGAAATGTCTAACAACATAGGCAATATCAATTTCATTGTCAGGCCCCCTTGTTAAGCCCCTAAACGTACAGGCTGTTAGGCTGAGGCTGCCATCTTCCCATGACAACGGAGGCATGTACATCTTGTTTCCTTTTCAGACTTTTACTACTTCATATCTTCATTTAAAATTTGGATGAATTGAATCAAAAGTTTACAAATTATCCTAATCAGAAAACGTAACACATGCGAGCACACGCACTGACAGCGATGCTATGTCCCCTGACCAGGGTCTGACAGTGGATAATAACTTTGAAGGGAAAATGTTTAGAATTCCAGCTAAACAATGCAATGTAGCAGGATTTCTGTTACAGTGCTGGCCTCATGCTCGCCTAAATTCTGATTATGGCGAGTATTGAAGTACTCGCCATAATTTGTGCAAATTTTTTTTAGTCAAAGTCCAAATGTGAACCATTTTCACTACCAAAATATTGTTAGAAGAATGTCCAATTACAGATTAGGGAGACCTAAACTATCAAGGTCCAGTGACTTAGTCACAAGCGTGTCAGTTGGCATGTTTCATCCCGAAAGTAAAACTCCGGGTATGTTGTTGTTGTTGTAAATCTACACTTGCCTCATGGTGGAGTTCTGTGCTATTTGCACAGTTACTCTGGCCGCAATAAGCTCTTGTATATTACTTTATATCCTTTGCTTTATACTGGTGTCAGTTTTATTGAGTTCTGGTCAACAACTTTTCAATTGCCAGTCTCAAAAAAACATCGTTTGCAGTCCTCCATCACAGAGAGCACATGGTTATACAAATTCACCAAATTGCGGATTTGAGAAAGATCCGGAAGCGGACTTTGAGAAAAATCAGTGAGCAGACTTTGCAAATAGTTTCTGTGGTCAGTGCTTTTACTTTAATTTGTTATTTATAAATCTAAAATGTCAATTATCATCTGCTACAAAAGGAACCATAACTTAAGAAAAACCTAATAAACACAGAGCTACAAAAGTGATGTATTCTCATTTTACCGATAATAAGAAAATATTTTCCTGGCTCCTGGAGTCTTAATTTGGCAGTATAATTTGGAGTCACTCGCCTAAACATTTTTTCAAGGAGAGTGACGGTCACTCGCCCATACTCGCCGTACAGCTTTTTGAGGTGAGTGATGGATAGCTCTCCTGCATTTTCCTCACGGACAGCACTGTGTTATGAAATTTATTGTTGAACATTAAAGGAACCACCATGGCACCTGAGTGTACCCAAGATGTGGAGGGAAACCAGTGAATAACATCAGTAGTGGAAAGACTCACTCACCTTGATTTAGAGCTGTTACACTTGGGGGTAAGGTGGTTGAGATAGCCACAGGTGTAGCCAGGGGGATATTACTGCCAGCACCAGTCAGCACTTTCACCTGCAAAAGTTGGATCATGGTCACCGACTATGTGGAGACTAGTTAAATGCGACACCAGTGTTTGTGGACGAATAACTGGATAGGAGTGGTTTTAATGTAATATCAATGGTAAACCAATTTTCCATAGAAACAAATTCTATTCAATAAAAGCATGGAGCAAGTTTTAACCGAGGAACCATGGAAGTAGCAATCGTTCAATATGTCGTGTTGGTCTATACCATTGCAGGATGGTTAAGGGCATTCATACATCATCAATAAAGATTTAACACAAACCAAACTGGTGCAGCGGTTCGATGCCAGTTAACTCTGAAGTTGATAAAGCCAACAGACCAATTACATACCTCATCATTATAAATATTCACTCGAACCTGGTGGTCATCCTCTTCATCACTATCCAGATTGCCTGACTTGAGGAAATGCACTAACTGAGGCGTGGGGCGCTTCTTCCACGTGAAGTAGTCCATTATGTTCCCTCCATTTTGAAGGAAGAAAAGTTCTGTTAAATGTTCTATATAAGATTCTTTGAGCTGTCTCAGCTCTTTCCCCTTGGCCTCGAGAATAACTTTCCGGTTGTTCGCAATCTCTGGAGTGGCTGCAGGTTTCTCCTCTACCCTTGCCCGTTTTCTGGGTGACGGCCCGGCGGCCATTGCTGCTGAAGAGGCCGCCAGGGCTTTAGTCAGTCCTTCAAAAAGGTTTCTGTTCACGGCAGCAGTTCCCGACGCCGCCACAACCCCTTGGTCTTTGGGGCGCCTTTGCTGCACCACTCCGGTCCACGACACATTTGTTCCACTCATAGTTTGCTGAGGGTTGGTTAGAGGAGGGAGCCCTCCCCTAGTAGGACTTTGACCATGATGGTGTATGGTGCCACCGCTAGCGCTGATGCTGGTGTTACTGGGCACACTGATGGACTGACTGACCAGTTGTAGCCCAGTCTGGTCTGTACTGGTCAGGTACACTGAGCTCTCCACAGTACCAGACAGCTGCTGGGCAGTCAGTGGACTCTGCTGAGGGAAGGCACGAATCACACTACCTGCTGGAGAAAACACGACAGGTTCAATGGATACCAAAGAATACTTGCATAATAGATAGACCTTCAGATTGTCTGATTATTATTTCTAGAGGAAGGTGCAAATCACACTACCTGTTGGAGAAATCAAGACAGACTATCAACGGAGATCAAGGAATACTTGCATACTAGATAAGAGACATTCAAATCGTCTCATTATTAGTTCTAGATTGAGAGCAGTTTAAAAGGAAAACAAAATGGTCTGTACAGAAGTCACCTCTGGGGAGAAGAAAGTAATCATGAATAATTATGAGCATGAGGTCATTAGTTGCATGTAGATATTCCAAATGTTTGGATAGATATTGGAGTTTGAAGTCTAGATAGGATATTCTGAGAAATTAAAGCAAATTTTGGTGATGTAATGACTATTCAATTTTGTATTAGGAAAAAAAAATCAGTTTCAGAATAGTTAGCATAGCAACATGATACTAAGCGATTTTAATTTTTGAAATTGATTGGGTTAATAGATCTTCATACTGAATATGCAATAACATCCATGCCATCTCTTATTCTTTAAAAAAAAAATGTGACTAAGTTCCTGGAATAAACTGCTCGGTTATCGGTTGCTAAAACGAATTAAGTCACAAAAGTGACATCCAATAACCTGTACACACAACGTTAATTATCACAATCTCATGTAGTTTATGAAAGAAAATACTGAGTAAAGTCGGATATCGTGACGGTGCCTACATGTGCCAGAGTGTCCACAGTTCTCATTATCTTGGACACTGATCAGTCCAGCCAGAAAATGTGTCATAACTTGTCTAATTATCTCTAATTCACTTTGTGACATCATCAAAGCTCCTTCACATATCAAATTTGTACCGGACCCCAAAATCTTTGAAGTGCAGTATCTTGGAAACCAGTAGGAATATTTTCATGGAATACATGTAAATTTTAACTTTTTCAGAAAAAATATGGTAACGACATTTCTCTAGACTCTACCCCAAAATTTTAATCTTCCATTTGGGTTCCTCTTTAAATGGGTTGTTCTTTAACCAAATCATGAACACGTTTGAATACAGAACTTTCAGTATTACTGTGGTAATCCCTCTAATAATTCAATCAGAGGAAGTGAAAATTTCCATACAGTCAGGGGAGATCAAATATATTAGAACAGCAAGTTAACAAAATGGTTCAGAATCATACAGATAAACCGTTATTTCTTTGTCATTTCAATGATTTTAGAGGGTGATCAAATTTATTAGAACAGCCGATTTAATTTTATCCCAAAAATTAAGGTGATTGAATTTTGATAGGTGGATTCAATTATTACAGGGCTTACTGTATTAACTTCCATGTTTAGTAGGTAGCCAAGTTTATGTGAATATGGAAATATCTTATGATGTGGATTTAGTTGTACATCTACAGTGAAACCTGTGTATACCGACCATGCTTGGGGTCAGATTATAGTGTTGGTTTTGACAAGGTTCTGGTCTATCAAGGTTCAAAATACTGGTACTTTAAATTTAGTGTTGATATTTAGAGGTTGATCCAAGGTGTCGGTAATCACAGGTTTCTCTGTATATCAAAGTTGGACAAATTTTCCTCGGGATAATTTTCAACATAGGAGTCATTTGATGCTTGGCTAACAGATGTAGACCAAATAGATTTTTTTTTTTAGGATGGCCTCGCAGAGTATAGTAGTAAATAGATTAGCATAAAGAGAAACACTATACAACACATCGTGCAGAAATCAAGTTTTCATCAATTCCAATTTGTAGTCTGGCTGAAACAGTGGCTGAAAAGGCTTAGTGCAACAGACAAGCTGAAAACAAATGTCCAATTTTACTGGCAAAATAAAGACTACTTTGAACAAAATGACGTAGAGCAAACGAGGTTCTGAAATGGAATTCAATAAAATTGTTGCAAGGCTGAAAAAACAAGGCCTGAATTGTGAATATCCAACAGAGAATGACATTACTTGAAGCAAGCAAACAAAGGTCATTGTCAAGCCCGTAGATAATAAATAACACCAGAGCTGGCAGACCAGCGGGAGTAATTACATACAATACATAAGGGGGTCAAAGTACAACAATGAGAAGCCAAACTACATCAAACGCTGATTGTCTGACTATTGCTTGTGCAGTGCAGCACATCAAACATGGAAGCATGGGTGACTGAGGACCTTCCTTCTCACCTGGCTCTGCTCTACTCAACTCTGCTGCTGGCCTGTGGAAGGGGCTAGGGAGGAGAGGGGCGGCGCTGTGAAGGGACATGGATGGTGATGACAACACACTGGCCGGAGACGAGATTAGGGCTGGGCCAGTCCCTGTGCTGCTGTAGATACGTCGGCTCACACAGTGAGCATGGGAAGTGAATATTTGTGGGTGTAAGCTCGGCGAGGTGTGTAGGGTTTGGGGGCCAACAGGGTAGCAGCCCGCAGGGGACTGGGGGATGAACTCCCGTAACTGTGAGTGAGTCAGGCCTATAGAACAACATACACAGGACATATCAAGATCAACTAGCCTCAATACCGTACAGTTGATTTGTCAAAATAATCGTTTTGTTCTGAAATATATTAGCTTCCAGGATGACCAAGACAATATCAAAGTATTTATATATAAATTTAATGTTCCTAGTCCAAGATGAAAATGAACTTTTAACCTTGACGGATTGTTCCCGGAGGTCTGCTGATTGTTGACTAAAATACATAAATACAGCAATATGAAATCAGACAAACTGGGAAAGAGCACTTCGAATGTAATAACTGTCCATTAACCATTATCCCGCTGACTTCTTAATAATTGAGTTCTCACCCCCTGCTTGATGTGCTTGATGTACGATGGTGGCGGCGCTACATGGACCCAGGGTCTGGAGTTGTCCTCCCTGTAGCAGTAACTGTGACACCGGAGTTATCTGTGGTGGTAAATGAGGTGAAGTCGTTTGGGGCGGTTGCTGCTGGGCCTGCAAACATACTGGTAGAACCTGGGTTGGCGCGACAGTCCGCGGAGGAGCAGGCGTGGTCGCTCCATGGACCCCAGCACCTCCTGCTCCTCCGCTCTGTTGTGAGTGAATCAAACCATCATGAGCATCACCGCCACCTTTCTGCATGACAATCTCTCACAGCCACCTGAACAGAATAGACAGAATGAACAGAAAATATTACACCATGAGGAGCATTAGATTTCATAGCAGAACACTCCTGCGAATGAAGCTCTTTTTTCTGAAGAACAGTGATAAAACACAGATAAACAGTGATGCTACATGCTAGAACACACCTTCAAGGTTGCGAAATGGCATTTTGCCTGGAGCAGCCACAATTTCTTTTGGGCAACCAGATTCTGCTTGAATTGCAATGCAGTTGGATGCATTGGTTGCCCACACTTGCCTTCTAAGTTTTTAAATTCTGTTTAACCAAGTGAGTTATGTTGATATCATAAAGTAGTCCTGGAGATGTCAAATCTTATTATTTATTCAATAAAATACATTTCGTGCCTCTATCCCAATTTCCCAGACTGTGTGCAAAGAAAGATCTTGACAAACTTTTGTTCGTGCCGATTCTCTTCAAGTTTGGTCTAATCATGTGGCTCGAGCTGAAAGTAGTCAAACAAGGTGAACTCCACTAACATAATATACTTGCTCCTTTTCAATACTTGGTTCCCCACACGTAGTCCCCATGTTGTAAGGGATTGACGTATTATACATGAAGGATAGACCATAAATCAGGGCTCGAAATTGACCTTTTACTTGCCCCATGCTTTGCTTGGAACAACCAATCTCCATGATGCTGTTACCCAAGGGCAAGTACCTTAAAATCATAAAAATCACATCCTCTAGCTTTTTGGGCTCACTATACTTTGTTGATAGTTCATAAGAAATCCAGTTTTGATTACTTTTACCAAAGATTGGCAGTTGTTTACTTCAAGATAGGGTGTGAAAAAGATTTTTTTCATTGTTGCCGTTGTTCTTTAAGGAGCATCACAAAAGGGGAGTCAACTTGATATTTAGGATATGCATATTCATAAAGTCAATTTTTCAGGATCCACATCCCCCGCCAGCAGCACCAGTTATGGTGAATTGCATCCACCATAACCATGATAACTGGTGCTGCTGCAGCGGACATGGAAGCCTAGATGGTCTATCTTTTTGGTCGTTGAAATCCCATATCATTGATTAGGAGTATGATTTTGAAAATGGAGATCTGTCGGATGAGCCATACCAGGCCTCTCATTTTGAGGCGAGTGATTGTATCCTTTAACCGTAATCACTCTCCTCAAAATGAGAGGCCTGCCGTACATCTACACAAATCGATCAGTTCAATAGTTCTCGAGTTATTGTCCGGAAAAGATCTAACTACTGAAAATCCAAGACAGCTGGAAGTTATCTTGTATTACACAGGTAACTGAAAAGCAATCCCAACTGTCCTTTTACTGATGTCCAGATACTCTCCAAGTTTGGAGTCGATCAGTTCAACCATTCGAGTTATTGCCCGGCCAAGATCCAAGAGCTTAAAATTCAAGATGGCCACTCAAGATGGCTAACTGTGGCCATCTTGGATTACGCAGGTTAACTGAAAAGCAATCCCAACTGTCCTCACACTGCATGATGTGAATTCACTCTCCAAGTTCAAAGTTGATCAGTTCAACAGTTCTTGAGTTATTAGTCAGACAAGAAATGTGTAATGATCCAACTGCTGACAATGCAAGATGTCTGATGGCAGCAATCTTGGATTACACAGGTAACTGAAAAGCAATCCCAACCGTCCTCTCGCCGATGTCCATGCACTCTCCAAGTTTTAATTGATCAGTTCAATTATTCTCAAATTTATTGCCCAGACAATATCCAAGCACATAAAATTCAAGATGGCTGACAATATCCATCTTGGATTACGCAGGTAATTGAAAAGCAATCCCAACAGCCAACTCACCGATGTCAAGCCACTCTTGAAGTCGATTGGTTTAATCGTTCGAGTTAATGTCTGGACAACATCAAACTGCTGAAATCCAAGATGGCTGGCGGCCATCTTGAAGTACACAGGTAACTGAAAAGCAATCCCAACCATTCTCTCACCAATGTCAAGACACTCTGCAAGTTTGAAGTCGATCGGTTCAATGGTGTCTCGGGTTATTGGTCAGACAAGAAATGTGCAATAGAAAGACGGAATTATGGATGCCTGATGTTTCTAAGCCCCCCCCCCCCCACTTATGTGGCAGGGGACAAAAATGAAAGTTAACAAAACCATTTCATGCATTGCTCGTGTTTGTTCCTCAACCAGAATAAAAACAAACCATGATCAGTTCTATTCTAATTTTCTTTATTCTTCAATAACAATCATCCAAATTTTTCATTTTCTATTACAACTGCGAACCCCAATGTTGACATCACTTTTATTTCACAGAACTCTCACTGTAGTCCAGTATAACGGGACACCAGGCTTTCTTTTTTAATATGCTGTTGTTTACGGACATGCCTGGTTGGTCATGACGTTGACTTCCATAGTAAACAGAAATGTGTCTGCTGTTGTCTTCTCCTTGTACTATGTGAAGAGTTGTGTGAGCATAGACTCAGCCGAACAACCATCCAGCCGTCCATTGGATGGCCTTAATTAAATTTCGGGGGATTTTGGACAGCCGGATATTTCCGTGGATGACTTGACGGGTGAGTGGCTTTGCCAAAAGTGCCGATCTTTCGCACATCACATAGAATAATAAATTTGACTGAGCCAGCTGTTTTACATATATCAAGCCAATCTCGTCTTGTTGCAAAATGTCGTCGTCCAATTGAAATGCCCACACGTGAACAACACATCCCAGCGTGCATATTCCAAACTGCCTTGATGTTGTATACGTGAATTTAGAACTTCCCTGTGTTGGTGGACGGACTACTTTTTGCTGCCAACAATTGCACGATTAGCAAATTAGAGGAATAATTGTCATACAAACGAGGTGGATCATCGATATAATAAACAAATAAAATAACTATTCTCTCAATTCACAGATAAAACAATTAGAATTCTGGAATTGCAACTTCTATTTACGAAACTGGCAGGCATCGAAAATTGGTTCATTGACGTAACCGAAAAATCGGTTACGGTAAATTTGGCTTGCGTAACCTATTGTTCGGTTACGATGTTAATTTTTACGTAACCAATTGGTTTCGCAAAACGGTTACGTAATTACCCATTACAACAGTGTACCGTCAACGAGTGAAAAAAAAGACTGTCCACAGCACGTGGGCAGCGACTGAACAGACAAATGAGTTAACATACGGGAATGGGATTGCACACGTAAATCGCTTCCACCATTCATGGTTGGCTATTGTGATTCTGGCTGTATAATTCATTCGCCATTTCCTTGTTATTCCATTGAAATCCTGATTGAAAAGAGAAGTTGAACACGCCGCCTGCAAATTTAGAAATGGCGGAAGTGACGAGTGTTAACCGCAAGCTCCGCGCTCCGAGATAATTCCTCCACGAGGAGCTCTGCATGCCACCTCTGCTGCTAGCTCTGTGAAGAGCGCCTCACGGAGCAACAACCTTGGAGCGAGGAGGCTTGCGGGTAACCCTTCCAACTCATACAAGTTTGATAAAGCTGTTTCCTGGCCGCTATTGGTTTATCACATAATAGTATGCTGGCCCTGAACCCCAGGATAGACAAAACAGTCTGTGCACGCTGACAGACAGACACCTGCCACGTGGTTGTCTACAAATTCAATACAGACAGGGCCGAGTTTGCGACTTAGTTTCGCTTTTAAAACATGCTGAAAGACACACGTCATGTGGTTAAAGTTTGCACAATAGACAGACAGAGAAGAGGTTGGAACTTTTGGTACCAGAACATATGTCCAAGAAGCGCATTCACGTAACCGATTTTTCGTTCTGGCCATTTCTGATTTGCGTAACCGACACGCGAACGATCGTTTCGTTCGCGCCAAATTTCGAGGCCTGAACTGGCATGCATTCAGTCGATAAAAATACATTCAAAAAGGTGGGTTTTTTCATACGTTTGATATTTTTGTGTCTATGAAGGACTTCCAGCTCTTGTTGGATCAAGTCAAGCTGTTATTATTTTGGTACAATAAAATTGAATTGATAACAATAGTACTTAAAAAAAAGTACTGAAATTAAAAATATTTTCAAAAGGGGGGGGGGGGGGAAATCTTCTTGTAATATGCATGAATTCGATCTAAACTCACTGGATAATTTGATAGATGTTTGATTGAATTAATATATGTTCTCGATGAGAAATGATCTATAACAAAAAATGATTACTGGTCTACTGAGCTTCACGAGAGCAACCAACAGCTCACCTTTCTTAATTTTAGTATCGAGTGAACAAAAATTCCACGTGTTTCCATCCTTTATTTTTGGAGGAAAAATTATAGGGTCCTGCTAAACACCGCCCGGAACTGCCCGGGTGCCACCCGGAACCGCCTGGGGCCGTCCGGAAATCGCCCGGCACCACACAGGTTCGAAGGTTCAACTTGACATTCTGTATTATTTTCTAATGTGGATCATTCCACGTGTAACACTTAACAATGTGGCTTCCCATTTTTTTTTAAATTCATAGTCGGAAGATGGAAAGCTCGACATCGCTCCCGTATTCCAACTCACAAAATTTTTAGTAAAAAGATGGAAAGCTCTACATTGCTCCCGTATTCCAGCTTTATCTAATTTGAAAGTAAGATGGAAAGCTGAAACTGGACACTTTTTCTGTTGATATATAGAATTTAAATTTCGCGAAGTTCAGCGCTTAGCTTTTTCACCAAATTTATATATTTGGTTTATAATATTCGATATTTATCAATAAATTAAATAAGAAAATGACATGAATTCCACGGTTACGGCATCATGATCTGGTTTTAATCTTCAGAGTACCCGTTAGTGAAAATATGTAGTCGAGATTTCTATTGCTTAGAATTGAGGTATATTACAGCGTGTTCATCATGTTTATAATTTATTAGAAAAATAATTCGCGTCTTCTGTTTTATATAGTTATATTTCCGAAGATATATGTTAGGAACAGAGAAAAAAAGGCATGATAATATTCGGCTAAGAATTCAGCCGTAACGCGGTCTCTTTTGCGGGTAAGCGTAGTTTTCCGTGGAATTCATAACAAACGTAACACGTTAGTCGTATAATGACAATACGACCTTCAAACCGGGAATAGCGCTGAATCTTAACAGTTTGTATGACATTGGTGGCCCCGGGCGGTGTTTAGCATGACCCAAATTATACCCCTAAAAAAGAACAACAAAAACTGGCCTTGACAACTAAGATATTGAAAATTTAATGCCTAAAATGGCTCAGAATGCATTTCCAGTCATCTTGGACTCTAGGGCTTCTGGGACCTAGGTGGCCCCTGGACCCCGGTCTGATTGTGCCCCCTTAAAAAAAAATAGTCAATTTGGACACCCTCACTTCAAATCCTGGCTTATAGCGTTGGACACACCAGTTCTCGTCAGATCACCCAAGTTAAGCAACGTTAAGCTTGGGCAACACTTGGATGGGTGACCGGGTGCTGTACTGGCTGGGCTGATCAGTGTCCAGGGTAATAGGAACTGAGCACTCTCGTGTTTGGCACATGTTGGCACCGTCGTGGTATGACGGAAACAAGGTTGTAAACGACGTTAAACCCTACTACTCACTCACTCAAATCCTGGCTATTAGCCGTCCAACATTGTTTCAAGAACTATGGCTAGTGAATTGCTTGGCGCCGAGGCCTTGTTCGCATGCAGTATATGAAACAAGGGACACCATGGATAGTGGGCTTTAAGGACACTGGAAATAACGTGCTGTACGGATGGAATGGTCAATTTCCATTATAGTCCAAGTTAACCTCTGGTCAAAGCCGTCTGACCTCGATGGCAGCGGGCGGTGCACGGACACCTGACTGGCCGCTTGAGCTCTGGTGTTTGTGGTCCTGAACACAATTCAAATAGCCGGTTACCCGTACCATAGTGTCAAACTGGAATTTCTGGATATCAACAACATAATTTGTTGTTTGACAGGGCTGTACCGTAGACGATAATCATGATAAAGACAACAAAAATAAATAATATATTTATTTCGAATGACGATTTATGAATAACATCAGATGTTGCCGTTGTTTTATGCCTTGCCATGCCACGCATGCTTCTGATTGATTGATTGAAATTGTAGTTTAAGGGCCGCTTCCCATTCGGATTTCGCGGCCCATCAACTCAATGTTTTATTTGGATTTCGCGGTACATTTCTTTGTTTTCTTTTAATATCTTTTCCAGCGCTAAGTATATAAATAAATAGCCCTACGCTCCCAGATCACCGTTGGCTTCCTGTTTGCCGCCATATTGTGACTCGGAGAGAACTCCCAAACTTACCAGAAATTGGCTCACTAATTCCACCACGAATAACCTGCCATCAGTGGTCAAAAATCTTCAATCCAACCAGATTAGCATCTAAGCTGGTATTTTGTATACAGTGCACCCTTCATTTCGAAAAAATTTAAACAAATTTCCCGAAATAAAAGTGAACATCGATCATCAAAGATCTTCTCCGTTTAACAATGCAAATGGTCGTTTGTACTACGCATGCGCACACTCTGGTTAGTGCGCTCTGATAGTTTTTGTGTCAAGCGGTTTCATTGGTCAATTCGGTCTCAGTTCAAGAAAGATGGCCACCACGTGTGTTTCGAAAGATCATTCAAGAGATCGAAATGACATAAAGAAATGGACACAGCTTTTTCTCAAGGACAGAAAACAGTCTAACACACTTCTCAGCATGATATCTTTAGCTGAGGTATGAAGAAACCCATTGCTTCAATGTGACTACAACGCAAATTGAGTGGCAACTGACACTAACTCACAAAAACAGCAACAACAACAACATATATGATAAATTTATGTATCTACTCCTTGTGGAGATTAGTACGGACATTTTCCCACTGAACGTGATCCCTCCTGGACTTTTCCCCACCCTGTAATTTTAAGTGATTGTCGATAGATTTATTTGATAAATTGGCACAAAATTAGTGTTGTTGTTATCCAAATTAGCTGTTGTTTTAACATTAGCCACCCTGTAACTCTTAGTGCTGCGCTAAGCTAACGGTTCGTACTTCATCTTTTTACTGTTTGGTTTATTGGTAGATGCTGTGATCAGGCACTCAGAGGTACAGTAAATAAAACAGGGTTATATTGTTGTTGCTGTTGTTGGCAATTGGGAAAAACAATTCATTTCACGAAATAAAGTGAAATTATAAATGGTGACCCTAAGGTGAACATAGAATATCTAAAGTGCATAATAACAGTTGTGGTATAACTAACTTTATCATCATAAATATTGATGTGATATGCATCACATCATTTCGAGTGTAGGACAAAACCCCCACGGACAAAACACCCACAGACAAAACACCCACGAACAAAACACCCATCACATATTATATTTATTTGAAATATTTATTTTAACATGTTGTGCCATTAGCCTTTGGGCATAAGGAGCAAATAAAGTCTTATCTATCTATTATGATATTATTTTCTATGTTACTTCAGTAAGAAAATGAATAAACCATGGTTAATGATAATATCTTGAGACAATATTTCATATTTTATGACCTTTTATTACTTTCGAAGCCTGTTCGTATATATACAGGATCAATAATTTGAACAAAACATTATTTTCAGAAATTATCCATCACAATAAATCGAAATCGAAGATTATTTTGACAGTCTGAATTCATCATTTTTGTTCAAAATATTATAGAGATTACCATACTTCATCTGAAATAGCAGCCAGGCTATTTAGGATTCTGTGATAGAGACCAGTTAAACAAGGACTTTAGGTGTGTCACTGATTAGATCATCTCAAACAGCCAGGCTATCAAGGATTCTGTGATAAGTAAGCTTGAGAGACCAGTTCAGCAAGGACTGGTTAGGTCAACTTGATCAGCAGACTGAGCAAGCATAAGAAATAAATATGTGGTCTATTGTTTCTCAAGATAACGAATCAAGTGATGGCAGTGACCTTGTTAATTGAGGTTAATATTAATTCAAATTCAGGAAGGATTTTGTTCATTTTCAAAATTTATTTTTAACAGAAACTCTACATCTTACTTCTTTCACTAAATTTATAGCTATTAGGTGGGGAAAATGTCCGAAGGGAAAAACTTCCAGTGGGGAAAGTGGCTGTCCAGTGGCTATCCATGGGGAAAATGTCAAGTGGGGAAAATGCCTTGGATTTGTTTGATGGGAGTCCTGGACAATTTTTCCATTGGAGATTACGTGGCTTGTACACCAAGGGGTTTGAATAACTAGTTACACTTATGTAATATCTAGTGGATTAACTAATTATAGATAAGTTTTATTGATTATCATTGTGGATCTATTTTCAAGGCAGGCTGACAAAGGGGGGTGGGGGGGGGGATTTGGCTTAATGTCACACTCAAGTTTGTTTCACTTATATGGTGACAGTCAGTTTGGTTGGTGGAGGAAGCCGGAGAACCCAGAGCGAACCACCGCCCTTCGGTAAGTAACTGACAAACTTTCACACATGGACCAGCTGGGCTTGAACCCGTGCCGGTTCAGCGGTGTGAGGCTAGCGGTCACCAGCAAAGCGCCTTAGACCACTCGGCCACCGAGGGCCCCTCGACAAAGGGTTAGGCATGTTGGGTTACACATTCTGAGTAATCCGATTCAGACCTTGCGTTTTGAGGGACGCGATCGCTCCCGCTCCCTATCACGCGCCTAAAACACATCCCCAGTGCGCAATTGATAGCGCCCCTTCATTCTGATCGTTTAATTTCCTTTCCTATTGAAAAATGCAACGAATATCTATCAATTGCGCGCTGAGAAGGAGGATATCATTCCCACTTTGAATGTGACCATGACCAGGGCGCGGCCATGTTTTGCAGAACGGCATCATGGGATTAATACCGGAAGTTGGAAAGTTGAGATCCCGCGAGATCCGACGTTACTGTGACATTCCAGTATGGCAGCCATCTAGAGGCAGGTATGAAAGCAAACCAAGAAGAGTCAAGCGAGACATATAACAGACTGTGCTATCATAGCTCCTAGAGGAAGCTGTGTGAATCTGTCAACATTTCTTGCGTGGAACGTCGATGACATCGGTTATATAACGAATGACACTAACTCTGGTCGTGTTCTGGTGTCAAAAGTATGGTGCAATGTTCACAGAAAATATGGCGACAAAGTCAAATCAGACCGCCGCATATGTGGGAAAGCAAGATTTGACACTTGTATCAGTCAGTGGCACAGGCTAAACTTTACCAAACACAATGTTACGAGGCATTTATCGTCTATGGTAAGTTTGGAGAGGGAAATAATGAAACAAACCTGTTTTTAATAACCCTGTGTATTCTTTAACTTGATGGAATTTGGCGCTGTGGCCGACCAAGCCGTTAGATATGATAATACGCACATGGTTGAAAGACCAGGGAGGTATTAAACTCAAATCAGCTGTCTGCATGAATAATATACGAGGGGAAGTAACTCCTTTTCCAATCTTTATTTTCTTTCAAATTCCAAGTGAACTTGCATCAATGCATGCAACTTCTTGGTGAGAAATTTTTATTGATTTGTTTTATTGATTATGGCACTGTACATAATCAATATTAAATATTTCAACCACCTGAATAAACTCTCATCCATTCAGATTAATCCCCCCCACCACCAGATCATTTTGTGTGAAGTTTGTGTAACTCATTTCCCGATCTAATAAATCTGTGTGGAGTTTCACTACTGTGATTGAGTAATTAGATAATTTACCACAATTTGATGTCTTACACTACTTATTTAAAATAACCAACATTTTTATTTTCAAATCAGGCAGATTTTCAAATCAAATCCAAATATTTATTAGAAATAGAAATCACTCTCCTCGGTAAGTCTGAGAGAGCTATTTGCCGCTCTTTGTCACTCCCCTTGGCGACTTCAAGGGAGTGATTTGCAACTCTCCTGCTTTTTTCAAACGTCAAGGTCTGCCGATTGTTTGACATACATGCACATGGATAGAGATGAGTTAACCCAGTCCAAAACCAATAAGGTAAAGTTGATGGCCTAGAAGATATTAGTGTATAGTATGAAAGACAATACTGGCCATGACTGGAGCTGAGCATATTATTTCCATGAGTTCCGACCATATTGAACCAACCCTTTGGAAATAGGAGGGATATTGCTGTGACAATCTCATACAGAAAGATTCAATCCACACCACAACATACCCCATTTTAAAAGTTTGCGTCACAACACAGCTATATATGCTGCAGCCACAAATCATTGATATTCAAGGGCTAGCTTTGTACAGCCAGTCTGCAGATTAAATCATCGACATCCAAGGGCTAGCTTTGTACATCCACTCTGCAGATTAAATCAATGACATCCAAAGGCTAGCTTTGTACATCCACTGCAGATCAAATCATTGACATCCAAGGGCTAGCTTTGCACATCCACTCTGCAAATCAAATCATTGACATCCAAGGGCTAGCTTTGTACATCCACTCTGCAGATTAAACCATTGACATCCAAGGGCTAGCTTTGCACATCCACTCTGCAGATTAAATCATTGCCATCCAAGGGCTAGCTTTGTACATCCACTCTGCAGATTAAATCATTGACATCCAAGGGCTAGCTTTGTACAGCCACTCTGCAGATTAAATCATTGACATCCAAGGGCTAGCTTAAACATCCACTCTGCAGATTAAATCATTGACATTATCCAAGGGCTAGCTTTGTAGATCCACTCTGCAGATCAAATCATTGACATCCAAGGGCTAGCTTTGTACATCCACTCTGCAGATTAAATCATTGACATTATCCACGGGCTAGCTTTGTAGATCCACTCTGCAGATCAAATCATTGACATCCAAGGGCTAGCTTTGTACATCCACTGTGCAGATCAAATCATTGACATCCAAGGGCTAGCTTTGTACATCCACTCTGCAAATCAAATCATTGACATCCAAGGGCTAGCTTTGTACATCCACTCTGCAGATCAAATCATTGACATCCAAGGGCTAGCTTTGTACATCCACTCTGCAGATTAAATCATTGACATCCAAGGGCTAGCTTTGTACATCCACTCTGCAGATTAAATCATTGACATCCTAGGGCTAGCTTTGTACATCCACTCTGCAGATTAAATCATTGACATCGAAGGGCTAGCTTTGTACAGCCACTCTGCAGATTAAATCATTGACATCGAAGGGCTAGCTTTGTACATCCACTCTGCAGATTAAATCATTGACATCGAAGGGCTAGCTTTGTACATCCACTCTGCAGATTAATTCATTGACATGATCCAAGGCCTAGCTTTGTACATCCACTCTGCAGATTAAATCATTGACATGATCCAAGGCCTAGCTTTGTACATCCACTCTGCAGATCAAATCATTGACATCCAAGGGCTAGCTTTGTACATCCACTCTACAGATTAAATCATTGACATCCAAGGGCTATCTTTGTACATCAACTCTGCAGATTAAATCATTGACATGATCCAAGGGCTAGCTTTGTACTCTGCAGATCAAATCATTGACATCCAAGGGCTAGCTTTGTACATCCACTCTGCAGATTAAATCATTGCCATCCAAGGGCTAGCTTTGTACATCCACTCTGCAGATTAAATCATTGACATCCATGGGCTAGCTTTGTACATCCACTCTGCAGATTAGGAAGATTACTTTTGTAATGAATCAGCCTGTTTATATATTATCCAGGAGACAAAGAGCATACAGACTTTACTCGCTTGTATCCGTGCTTTCCATAAGATATTTGTGCACCTGATAGGCAATGAAGAGATGTACATGGAACAACCTATAACACAAGATCAAGGTATGTTTGTTGTTAAATTATACCGCTGAAAATATCTGTCAATGTTAGACCACATCCCCTTCAGCAATGCATGTGACTTCATTGCGTTTCATATCACACCTGAGTTCTGGGAAAATAGTGCACCGATCTAGTAGATATCACCTACAGTTTTAAAAAAAACTTAAATTGAGAAATATAGATCTACATTGAAAAAGGTTGTAATTGTAGGCTTGCCATTACAGTGATGACAATTTTAAACGAAAAAGTTGCAAATTTTCAATCGTTAGAATTTGTATCTTGCTTCTGTTTTTCCGTCTGTCTGTCCATTCGCCTGTCCGTCCATCCACAGGCCTGTCTCTATCCTGTGAGCAAAATACATCTTAACTTTTGGTGTGAAGTTTTGTAGAGATGTTCTTACCCATCAGTTAATAATGTGATTAACTTTTAATGTTTATAGGTTGATTTTATTACCTAATTCCCTTGGCTGGTGTGATCTGCTGAGTGATATACTGTTACATGTTCAACCTAACCAGATGTTCTTACCAATCAATCAAGGAATTGGAGATTTTTTTGATGTTTAAGTTCCTACCTAATTACAGGGGCCCTCGATGGCCTGGTTGTCTGAGGCATTTTACAGTGATCGCTAGTCTCACACCGCTGAACCGGCATGTTGTTTTTGTGGAAGTTTGCCAGTTACTTGCTGAAGGGCAGTGGTTCTCCCTGGGTACTCTGGTAAATTCATCCACCATTCAAACTGGCTGTCACAATATTAGTGAAATAAGCTTGAGTTTGACATTAAGTGAAATCCCTTCCCCTCCTACCTAATTACTTTTTGCCCATTTCCCTCCAGCTAAGGTGATCTAATGAGCAAAATATAGTCTAAACGTATTATGCTACTGATCTGAAATTTTGCAGGGCTATTCACACCAATGAGTTGACAATCTGATCATCTTTTGGTGTTTATAGATGATAACTGATAACTGTAAAGCAGATAACTGTATATGTTTAAAAACCAATTCATATGATCACTATCTTTGTTATCCTCAAAAGTTATTTAGAGCATTTCCACAAAGTGTATGCTCTTATGTTTTCATGAGAAACGGTTGGAGCCGGATCCACCATCACCGCGAAATTAAACGTGAATATCTCTGAAACCATTAGATATTTTTGGGTCAGACTTTGTGTGCTATCTCCTTAGGCCTTTGAAATTTTTCTGGTTGTGTTTTCATAGCCGCTGTAGTCCAAACATAGGAAAAAGTTCCTTTCACGATTTTGTCTGAATGGCTTGTTTGATTTCTGTGTAATTTGATTATAATGATCTTGAAGGATAGACAATGTGCTGAAATGGTTTAGGTGTTACTGGCTTATTATAAAGGCACGTTTTTTTGTGTCTCAAAAAAGACATTTTTCGTGAAATGGAAATTCTCAATGTGATCCTTGAAAATTTATATTGTTCTTTTCAGGGTGTTAGCCAGAATTCAGAAAGTGCCCGTCCACAATCCCAGCACTTCAGGCCGGGGCCCAGGGGCCGCCTGCGGCCTATGCCCGGACGCTCTGGGGTCCTAGATGGCTGGAAATGGCATTCTAAAACTACAAAATCATGTTCATATTCAAAGGCATCTTTATTCCTATTTTCCCTCCTTGACAGCAAATATCACATAGTAAAAGAAGAAGAATTTTTTTTTTATTTACATTTGAAAACTAGAGCCTTGGGCACTGAAATGGGTCTATTATGTTCAGTTCCTTGGTGAAGAATTAGTATCAAATAGGCTACTTTCTAATAAATAATAATTTATAACATTTATTAAATTATGAAATTATCTAACGAAACTTATTCATACCAGTACCAAAACTTCAAAACCTTAGAAATATATTTAAATTGATTTTCTCTGCTAACAGGCTTGATGTAATTTTTAGGGAAACAATTCTGTTTATATCCCACCATGAACGACCAGAAGTATCGTATAGAGACATAATGTAGGTCGTTTTTGTTGCAACAATTATGAACTGAAGTTTGTCCTATTCGTCATGTAAGGAAAATACAATAGGTGACTACATGTAGGGACCTCGGAACCTTGTTAAACCTGGAAAAGCTGCCCGGCAAGCTGTAATAATTAAATTCTACCCGTATTGTTCGCAAATCCTGTGATTTGATTGGTTGATTAGTGCTAAATTTTTCGGTTCATACTTCAATGAATCTAAAAATATGATATGCCACGCCCACAACTGCACTACTTTTTCATTGCTATAAATAGCACTGGAGCATTGGTCGTAGTGTAAATCGATTCAGATTTTAGTGCATAATATTGCTCAAATAATGCCAACAGAAAACTCTAAAACCAACTGGAAAGAGTGAATTTAAATATTTATTTGTATTGAGAAAATTGTTTGTAAAATTACAAGAATTTCGAAGAGAAAAGAGCCGAGATAATGTCTGTCGGTCCTGGAAATCAGATCAGCAATAAGTCGACATCTCCGTGACCTTGAACGAGATTTTGACATTAGGTTTTCGCTTACCCACTTTTACCACAAATCCTTATAAAGAAATTATTACACCCGGTGAACTCCTGAAACCCACATCCTACCTGAGCTCTGGTTCTCTTGAGATACAGAGTTTGGTAATCCATTCTCATTCGTTACCGTTCCAGTGGAGTGAAATTTCATCCACCGGCTTGTTTGCTGTTGTTGTGGTGCGGGGGGGGGGGAGTTTTGCACTGATGGAAACGGGAACATGTCCTCTCTCACGAAACCAAACACAAAATTTAACAAATTATACCGTCTTGACTGCCACGATAAGCGGATGTATGTAACAAGTACCGTACCGTACGGCAGATGTCCGATAAAATCCCTCCAGTCAAGGGGGGGGGGGGTTTACAGAATGTGGATTCCACAAAACCTGTTGGGTGGCCTACGAGGGCAACATCATCGTTCAATCTCTGTTCACAAAGGCTGCAATCAGTCCACCAGAACTGATACACTTCGAAGTCTGTGAAAGAATATCAATTTTCGCGTTTTCTGTCTGATATCACACAAAATTATGCGTCCGCTCGAACACAACACACACAGCACATGCACTCCCTCGATTCCAGTCCACGTGTGACGGGTACAGGCGATGAAGGATGCAGAGTTTCGTCACATTATTGATAGCGGAACCGAAAGGGAGAAAGTTCCGTCATAAACTGCGACAGGGAATGTTCCTCAGCTCAGAACAACACATTGATCAGTGAAATCGTCCTCCGTATGCCTACCCGGGGCGCGGTAAAACAGCAAGAAAATGCATCGCCCAGTCTGATCATCGGCTCTGAATGGAATATTCCTGGCAAGGCCAACTCAACTCGAACAATTTCTCCTCTTCTGCATGGTTTCATATCTCATTCTTCCTTCGCAGAATTTCTTGTGTGTTACAGTTTTCCTGACCTAAATAATTATCCCTGACTGAGAAGTTCCCTCCATACACAATGTGCAACAAACTGTCAAACTGAAAACTGTTTGAACCGCGCTAGGCCTACCGAGTGACGTGCGCGTGCACTGAGACGTTGTTAGGAGTTACGAACTTTGTTGACTGTATTTATACGCCCAGGGGTTTTCCCGTTACAAGAATTAAACCGAAGAATTCGTTCGTTTCACGTTCAATTTCTTCTCTTATTGAATTAATTTTGCTTGATTAATTTAATTATAAGGATTGACTGATTTTTTTTACGTTCATTGGGGTATGAACATAAAAACCGCTGTGCAAACTTTGTATGATCCGCTACGCGGAATCATAGAGTTTGCACAGCGGTTTTTAAGTTCATACCCCAATGAACGTAAAAAAAATCACAGTCAATCCTTAATTGCACATGGTGTTCCCGGTTTGAAGATCCTTACATGACGAACTTCCCTGAAATTTGGTTATCCTCACTTTAGTTTTTGTCAGACTCGGCCTGTTCAGCACTTTCCTCGTCAGATGAGGTCGATTGGCAAGTCAATTGGATGGTATGATGCCTATTGGCACGAAAAAAAAAAAAAAAAATCTGCTGTTTCTCACTCACTTCACAAGAACTCATACCTGTCGTTTACATGTCGCCATGTGCCAGCCTCCCACACTGACAGGAATTGGCCATATTTCGCTACGGCCAATCAAAAAGTTCGTTACAACGATCAACCAATTGCTATTTGTCTTTGAACAGTGCTTCGAAGGCTGTCAATCACAAATTTTTGGGGACCTCCATTCGGCAGAAACACCAACAACAACAACGTCAATACAAATATCCGGAACGAGCAACAATGAACATGCCGATATTTTTTTTTGTAAACGATGATTCATATCAGGAGTATTTAGTATCTATTTAACAACATCAAAGTATTTAGCCATATTGTCAGGTGAAATATAAACGATAATAAGGATGGGTGGTTGCATCTTTTTAACACCCGTCCACATGACTCTTGCTCGTCCTTTTTTGGGTCAACCCGTCCACTGGATGGGTGGACGGGTCTCTGGCTAACACCCTGGTTCTTTTTTAGGTTGCCTAGCATTAATATAGCATGGCTGACGTGAAAAATCACCTATGTTGCAAACCAAATAGGCCTTTTAATAAAAAAATTACAATTCTCTGACAGCCGTGACTTTAAACGTGAACATCTCTGAAACTGTTCAAGATTTTTGGATCAAACTTTGTGTGCTATGTCCTTAGGCCTGGGAATGGTCAGATTGTGCTTTGATAGCTACTGTTCACCACCAGGTGGCACTGTAGCCAGAGCATAAGTAATGGTCTCCTCTGCACATGGTCTCCTCTACAGGCTAACTGCATATGGTTGTTTCTGTAGGCCCTGCAGATGGTCTCCTTTGCAGGCCATGCAGATGGTCTGCTCTTCAGGCCCACTGCAGATGATCGCCTCTGCAGGCCCTCTGTATATGGTCTCCTCTGCAGGGCCTCTGCAGATGGTCTCCTTTGCAGGGCCTCTGTGGATGGTCACCTCTGCAGGGCCTCTGCAGATGGTCTCCTCTACAGACCAACTGCCCATGATGCAGGCCCACTCCAATTGGTGTCCTCTGCAGATGGTCTCCTCTGCGGTGCTCTCTGCAGATGGTCTCCTCTGCAGGCTCTCTCCAGTTGGTCTCCTTTGTGGGACCCTCTGCTGATAGTCTTCTCTGCGGTGCTCTCTGCAGATGATCCCCTCTGCTGGCCCTCTCCAGTTGGTCTCCTTTGCGGCACCATACACTGATGGTCTCCTCTACGGGCCCTCTCCAGTTGGTCTCCTTTGCGGCACCCTCTGCTGATGGTCTTCTCTGCAGTGCTCTTTGCAGATGGTCCCCTCTGCTGGCCCTCTCCAGTTGGTCTGCTTTGTGGCACCCTCTGCTGATGGTCTCCTCTGCGGTGCTTTCTGCAGATGGTCCCCTCTGCTGGCCCTCTGCATATGGTCCCCTCTACAGCCCTCTTTGCTGTACTGTACGTATGCAATATTGGTTGGGTTTTAAAATGATGTATCACATTATACTTCCAGAGTTATCAGCAGAAGAGAAGTACAGGCTGTGGTTATATCATCGATATGAGAACTCGACAGATTGTCTCCTACAACTACTTCACCATGACAACACTAATGTACAGGTACTTGACTAGAAATTCACACTAATATACATGTACAGCTGATTGATTAGACATTCATACCAATGTTCAGGTACTTGACAGTCACACTGATGTACAGATACTTGTCCAGACCTTCAAGCTAATGTACTGGTATTTGACTAGACATTCATGCTGATGTACAGGTACATGACTGGACATTCACAGTAATGTCCAGGTAATTGTCTAGAATTCGTGTTAATGTACTACTTGACTGGTCATTCACACTAATTTATAGGTACTCGACTAGACATTCACACCACTGTACAGGTTCTTGACTAGGCATTCACACTAATGTACAGATAATTGTCTAGACATTCACACCAATGTGCAGGTACTGGACTAGACATATATGCTAATGTACCGATATTGAATAGACATTCACAATGATGTCCAAGTATTTGACAGACATTCATGCTAATGTACTCATTGACCAGACATTCACACTAATTTATAGGTACTTGACTAGACATTTGTGATAATGTACAGGTAATTGACTAGACATTCACACTAAAGTACAGATACTTGACTAGATATTCATGCTAATGTACAGGTAATTAACTAGATATTCACACTAATGTACAGGTAATTGACTAGACATTCACACTAATGTACAGGTAATTGACTAGAAATTCACACTAATCTACAGGTACTTGACTAGACAGTCACACTAATCTACAGGTACTTGACTAGACAGTCACACTAATGTACAGGTAAATGACTAGACATTCACACTAATGTACAGGTACTTGACTAGATATTCATGCTAATGTACAGGTAATTGACTAGACATTCACACTAATGTACAGGTAAATGACTAGACATTCACACTAATGTACAGGTACTTGACTAGATATTCATGCTAATGTACAGGTAATTGACTAGACATTCACACTAATGTACAGGGAATTGACTGGACACTTGCTATTGTACAGGTACTTGATTAGACATCCACACTGATGTTCAGGTACTTGACTAGACATCCACACTGATGTTCAGGTAATTGACTAGACATCCACACTGATGTTCAGGTAATTGACTAGACATCCACACTGATGTTCAGGTACTTGACTAGACATCCACACTAATGTACAGGTACTTGACTAGATATTCATGCTAATGTACAGGTAATTGACTAGACATTCACACTAATGTACAGGTAATTGACTGGACACTTGCTATTGTACAGGTAATTGATTAGACATCCACACTGATGTCCAGGTAATTGACCAGACATTTATGCTAATATACAGGTACTTAACTAGACATTTACACCAATTAACATGCACTTGACTAAACATTAATGCACAGTATTTAAGTAGATATCCACCCTAATGCAAAGGTACTTGACTAGTCATCCACACTAATTTATAGGTAGCTGACTAGACATTTATTTTCCATAAATCCATGAATCAAGGTGGTCCATTTCCTGCACCAAAATTTATATTTTGTTTGTAATTTGTTTTTATCCTTCAGCCTATTAGGCTGCAGGGTCCTGTCGTCGGCATGTACGTCTGGTCGTCTGGTTGTCCAGTCGTTGACAATTATTGTGAATGCTCCAGAACCTAAACGATTGTTTCCAGAGACTTCAAATTTGGTATACAGAATTGTTGGTTGGTCAACCACAAGCCTTCTGGGTACATTGCAATGATTTTTGTGGTTTCCATGGCATCATTATGGAAAATGTCCATATGAAGACCTGAAGGTGATGAAATCCTAACTGTTAGAGACTGAGATTTCAAGATTGTTGGGTGGTCCATCAGTAGGCTATCAAATTGTGATGATTTTATTGATTTCCAAGCAATGTCCCAGAAATGTCGATATGGCAATATGAACATGATAGAAGTCAAACCGTTCAAGCTAGAGACTTCAAATTTGGTGCCGGTATACAGGATTGTTGGGTGCTCAACCACATGTTTGTTGGATTTGGGTGTATTGCGTTGATTTTTGTGGTTTTCATGGCAACATCACAGATAATGTGGTTTTCTTTGTGTCACTGTTGTAGGAGCGGACATTGTGTACATTGATGAACTTTGTGTCACTATTGTAGGAG
>JAVTVY010001225.1:0-33054 GCA_036873755.1 Hanleya hanleyi
TAGGATCCGTCACTTGAGAGTGCACCGGAAGCTGGGCCTGACGGGGTGTGTTCACACTCGGGGACCTTACAAATGACCGTGAGCACGGCCACTGTAATGGTCGGTGAACTGGCATACGAGGTCGTAAACCGGAAGCACATATAGGAGGACGCATCATACGTAGCATAGCCGGTCCCGTACCTCGAATACCACCGGAAGCAGAAATTTGAGCTAAGCCACGCAAGGGCGAAGTCAAACTAGCAACCGGATGCCGCATAATTTGACCTACTTGAGAGGGGTCTCTATACCGCGTCTCAGAGGCAGGTACAAAATTTGGCATATCATAGGTACCTGCATACATACCATACTGCCGTTGTTGTGGGAACCTCAATCTCTGGTGGCCCAGAAGGCTCGAAGTGACAAACGTCTCGGCAGGGGGACGAGGAAGGCCACCAGAGAAACCGGAAGCAGATTGGGAGAAGTTAGACAAACCAGTCGTTCCAGTGTTAGTAGATGTTATAGAACGACCGGAAAGTCCAGGCCTCAACAGCGTTGAGGAAGGCAATCTCCCAATCCCGGAACCAAATGAAAATTTAACGTTAGGCGCCTCACTAGTATTGCCCAAGTTTTCATAGTCATAAGTCGAATCCGATCGAGAGATCGGAATTGACTGGCTTTCCCACGCTAAGCCTGGCTCCGTTACCGATTTCCCTTCATCGTCGTATCCAGGCGTCAGCTCGATCGGAAGCTCGACCTCCACAGTCGTAGTAGTGCCGGATTCCACATCTTCGATTGTCTCTTCCACTTGTACAACCCGGGTCGGTTTCTTACCTGATTGACCCTTCGCCTGGTCTGAAATGGAAGAATCGTGAGCGGGAGGGGGCGTTTGTTTATCTTTATTTACGTTCAACAAACTGACTAGAGTAGACCGAGCTGGCGAACTAACAAACCCCCTAGTCTCCTCGACCACGCTGGTACGTGGAGACATAGCTACATACGTCTCATTGGCGAGATTGGTAGACATAACGGCTTTATTTTCCTCAATAGCTGCCAGTGACCCGGCCAGATGTACTTGAAATATGCCGGGCGCCCACACAATACATTCCTCACAGGCCGTGTCCCAGGTACATACTCTTCCCTGGCGACATTGGGGACACGTGGAGTGAAGGTCATATACAGGCTTGTCACCACCACAAGACATACATGACATTTGAGACATATTTTGAGCCATAATTTCGCTAATAACGTATAGAATACTTCCCAAAGGACTTCTTGAAGAATATCAGACGTCTGAGGTAATCCAACTGCTAGTGATTTCGCTAGGAATAGGCAATTTTCACGGAGCTGACAATTTTACTTCCTGACCCACAGCAGTAGGAAACAAGAAGGAGGAATTATGGGTAAGTGAGCAGTCAGGTGACTAGCAGGGGAGAGAACTGTGTTATTCAAAATTCTTCCTAGATGATTTCATGTGAAACAAGAAATGCAAAGAGTGGAAGTGAGGTAAGTTTTCAGCGCAAATAACATCCATGGTTTAACATGTTTAATGAACACTATCATAGTGATAAGAGTATGGTCCACAATCCATGGTTTAATCAACACTATGATAGTGATAAGAGTATGCTGTCCAAACATTGTTTAATTAAAGCTGTTCTGTTAATCCCTCTAATAATTCAATCCCCCTATTAAAATTCAATCACCTCCAATTTTGGGGATAAAATTCAATCGACTGTTCTATTAAATCTGATCAATCTCTGAAATTATTGAAATAACAAAGAAATAACGGATTATCCGCACGATTTTGAATCATTTTGTCAACTTCTTGTTATTATGGTGAGAAATTTCACTTCCTGTAACTGAATTATTAGAGGCATTACCATATATAGATAAAAGTATGCAGTCCAAAATCCATGGTTTAATTAAAACTGTTATCATAGTGATAAAAGTATGCAGTCCAAAATCCATGGTTTAATTAAAACTGTTATCATAGTGATAAAAGTATGCAGTCCAAAATCCATGGTTTAATTAAAACTGTTATCATAGTGATAAAAGTATGCAGTCCAAAATCCATGGTTTAATTAAAACTGTTATCATAGTGATAAAAGTATGCAGTCCAAAATCCATGGTTTAATTAAAACTGTTATCACTATGATAACAGTTTTAATTAAACCATGGATTTTCATCTTCATTTTATCCAGCCAATTTCGTTCCCACTTCGGAGCCTGCCTTGATTTACATGGACCCTTCAATGTTCAAATAACTTATAAATAGACACGAGACGTCACTGACCTCGAAGGTATTTGAAATTCGAAATGGGTCGCACAAGAGCGTTATTGATTGGCTGACCTACATTGTGGGCACCTTTTTTGGAGGAAAGACACCGATAATAGAGGATGATGTCACTCTACGTGACTTCACTGACCTTCACTCGCAATCGATATGTACGTTCTGATTGGTTCTTCTGCCGTTAGAAGGTGAAATTTACACCTCGGATTTTGAACACTGAAGGGGGCAGATAAATCAAGGCAGGTTCGAAGTGGGAACGTAGAAATTGGCTGGATAAAATGAAGATGAAAATCCATGGTTTAATTAAAACTGTTATCATAGTGATAAAAGTATGCAGTCCAAAATCCATGGTTTAATTAAAACTGTTATCATAGTGATAAAAGTATGCAGTCCAAAATCCATGCTTTAATTAAAACTGTTATCATAGTGATAAAAGTATGCAGTCCAAAATCCATGCTTTAATTAAAACTGTTATCATAGTGATAAGAGTATGCAGTCTACCTCAGTCTGTATCATGTTAACCCTTTGGTTTCTCATGTTGTGGACACATTGAAGGACATCGACCTTGCCCTCAGCTTTGGCCTGGTCTATGAGGTAATCCAGGCCTATAAATGTCCCTGTTCTCCCAATTCCGGCACTAGTGAAAAATACAACATTACCACTGATATAATACATAATAAAACACAACTGACTGAGTGAGTAGGATCTTAACTAGTTTTCAACAATTTTCCACTTATATCATGACGGTGCCTACTTGTGTCAGGACACGAGAGTGCTCAAAGTTTGTATATTATCCTGGACACTGATCACCAATCCAAGTATTGGCCACATGAAAAACATCAGTTATCATTGAAACCTTTCCTTGAACTCATCTCATCAATAATATGTCATTTTGTTATCCAGCTAGGGTGTGAGTTTGGGAACTCTTGTCATAATGAAGAGGCATGATAGTACTACAGCCTCAGTAATCTCTCAGTAGTCTTCATCTACATGTATCCAGTTCAAGGTGTCAAATTGTGGATATATTAAAAAATCCATACTAAAATGTATACGTAACTTCAGTCGATGTTGTTTAATATCACTTTGACTCCAAGCATTAACAGTTGGGTATTTTTGTCTGTATGAAACACGGCTTTCTGTAAAATTATTGAAGAAATTAAATTTGGCCTTTTAGAGTGTGTTAGTATACTATACACCTTTACTGAACACTGCATATCAAAAGGAAGATGGCCATATTGGATTATGCAGGTTGCTGTTAGGGAACAGGGGGCATGGGGGGTCTACCAAATTTATCCTTTTGAATATATCCCCATAATTATCCACTTTTGACATGAACAAAGTTCTCCTGACACGAAAACACTGGCATGAGAGAGACCAGTCCAAAACATTATTGTTGAGAATAATGAAAAGTTCCCTTCATAAGAAACCACTATTTATTGTACACTATCAGAAGTACAGGGTAGTAGCCAGTTTAAACAGTCATTCTGCAGAGCACGGACAATTAAATTTTAGGGAACAGGAGGCAGATATGGAAGGTCATAGATACATGACGAGAGATCCTGAAGGATCTTGGCGCCCACCATTGTCTGATAATTGTAAGCTAATGACAAGAGGATATTTTTGTCCATTGTTACTAAGAACAAACGATTGATTTGTAATTTTGTTTGCAGAATTTCGAATTTGAGCGAAAAAGATCGAAAAAGGGACACTGGAAAACACCAAGATATTATCTATCTAAGGTTCAGGAGTTTCAAGATTTCTAGAAACTGTACTTGATGTCGGTTGTTATAGTACAAGAGAAATGAGCAAAGTTAGTCTGAAAGTGAATGTCCGGAGGATCCTTTGTCTTCGTTTTGTAGTTTTTTTTGCACGTGTCATCTTTGGGTACTGGGAGCGAAGACTAATCTCTTTGACACTTTGGCATGAGCCCTGATTATCTCCCTTGGATCGAAACACGCAGTAGTCGACAGTTGTCGAGTTGTGACGTTTCACAAGAGTGACGTCCCTTCGGCAGACAAAACGGTGGGGCAGTTCACTTGCAACGGCATGGCCAAAGTAAACTGATTTAAAATTCGAAGAAATACATTTTAATCCGCCTTTTGCGCTATTCCTAATGCCGGTTTCGGCCGCAAGGTGGCGCTAGCGCTCACGGCACTTTGGTCTGTTCCGGTTGTCTGCTAAGGGCTAATGTCAACATGTGCAGGAGGGAAGGCGGGTATTGTATTTCGCCTCGTTTCGTCAGATTTTCTCACTGATGGAGACGTCCTTGGTAGTTTACGTAAGTATAGTCATCAAGTCTAATTTTTACTCGTTTGTACAAGCATAATAAAAGCCGCTTTGTCAACAAATTGGGCAATCAAAGGTCGTCGTTGTTGTTGTTATAAAACATGGTGAATGGCCGGCAGTTCAGCTTGATTAAACCACACTCCACTAGAAACAATCAGCAGGGGCCAGTTTGTCTGATCAAGTACTGTGAGAAATAATCGGATTATTAGTTAACCCGACTACCATGTAGCTGTTAATGTAGCTGTATGATTATAATGTGATAAACAAGAACCCAACCCGCCTCAGTTGGGACTGCTGGTAGTGTTTCATAATTTTATTGTGAAAAGACACACTGAACAGGAAATTAATGTGCCATATGTCTTCTAACTTCTCGTAAATACTGAGGAAGTAGTTTTTGCACTAATAGCTACTTATTTTTAATTTTTTAATTATCTAATTATTATACCAAGCGGCTTTTATTATGCTTGTACAAACGAGTAAAAATTAGACTTGATGACTATACTTACGTAAACTACCAAGGACGTCTCCATCAGTGAGAAAATCTGTCGAAACGAGGCGAAATACAATACCCGCCTTCCCTCCTGCACATGTTGACATTAGCCCTTAGCAGACAACCGGAACAGACCAAAGTGCCGTGAGCGCTAGCGCCACCTTGCGGCCGAAACCGGCATTAGGAATAGCGCAAAAGGCGGATTCGGAATCATTTGAACTCCTTGATATAGAAGGTGAAAGTATGGATAGTCTCTATAGTCAATATATAGAATATGCCCCATCGTTTGATAAGCCGACTCTTGTGATGCAACGTCACAACTCAGGAATACAGTATTAATTTGAAGCGTAACTTGGATTTTTGAATCGAACCAAAAAGGTATCTTGCACAACTGGACCACAAGGGGAACCTGAATACCAAATCTGAGAAAGATCTATGCAGCACTTCCTGAGAAATCACGATAAAATTTCATGGGGAAATCCAAAATGGCCGCCTGGTGGCTATATTGGATTTTCGAATCGGACCGAAAAGGGTATCTTGCACAACTAGATCCCAAGGGGAACCTATGTACCAAATTTGAGAAAGATCCATGAGGTACTTCCTGAGGAATCACGATAAAGTTTCATGGGACAATCCAAGATGACCGCCTGGAGGCCATATTGGATTTTCGAATCAGACCAGAAAAGATATCTTGCACAACCAGACACCAGGGGGAACCTGTGTACCAAATTTGAAAAAGATCCATGCAGTAGTTCCTGAGAAATCGCAATAACAAAGTCTCATGGGAAAATCCAAGATGGCCACCTGGCGGCCATATTGGATTTTGGAAACCAAATTTGAGAAAGATCCATGCAGTAGTTCCTGAGAAATCACGATAAAGTTTCATGGGGAAAACTAAGATGGCCGTCTGATGGCCATATTGGATTTTTAAATCGGATCGAAAAAGGTGTCTTGCACAACTAGACCCCAAGGGAAAACTGTCTACCAAATTCGAGAAAGATCCATGTAGTACTTCCTGAGAAATGACGATAAAGTTTCATCGGGAAATCCAAGACGGCTGCCTGGTGGCCATATTGGATTTTCAAATCGGACCAGAAAAGGTATCTTGCACAACTAGACCTAAGGGGAACCTGTGTACCAAATTTGAGAAACATCCAAGCAGTAGTTCCTCAGAAATCACGATAACAACGTTTCATCGGGAAATCCAAGATGGCTGCCTGGTGGCCATATTGGATTTTCAATTCGGACCAGAAAAGGTATCTTGCACAACTAGACCCCAAGGGGAACCTGTGTACCAAATTTGAGAAAGATCCATGCAGTAGTTCCTGAGAAATCGCGATAACAAAGTTTCATCGGGAAATCCGAGATGGCTGCCTGGTGGACATATTGGATTTTCGAATCGGACCAAAAAAGGTGTCTTGCACAACTAGATCCCAAGGGAAAACTGTGTACCAAATTGAGAAAGATCCATGCAGTAGTTCCTGAGAAATCCCGATAACAAAGTTTCATGGAAAAATCCAAGATGGCCACCTGGTGGCCATATTGGATTTTGGAATCGGACCAGAAAAGCTACCTTGCACAACTAGACCACAAGAGAAACCTGTGTACCAAATTTGACAAAGATCCATGCATCAGTTCCTGAGAATTCAAGATAACAACGTTTCATTGGGAAATTCAAGATGGCCGCCTTGCGGCCATATTGGATTTTCGAATCGGACCAGAAAAGGTATCTTGTACAATTAAACCCCAAGGGGAACCTGTGGTACAGTGTACCAAATTCGAGAAAGATCCATGCAGTAGTTCCTGAGAAATCACGATAAAGTTTCATGGGGAAAACTAAGATGGCCGCCTGGTGGCCATATTGGATTTTCAAATCGGACCGAAAAAGGTGTCTTGCACAACTAGACCCCAAGGGAAACCTGTGTACCAAATTGAGAAAGATCCATATAGTACTTCTTGAGAAATGACGATAACTATGTTGCATGGGGAAATCCAAGGTGGCTGCCTGGTGGCCATATTGGATTTTCGAATCGGACCAGAAAAGGTATCTTGCACAACTAGACCCCAAGGGGAGCTTGTGTACCAAATTTAAGAAAGATCCATGCGGTACTTCCTGAGAATTCACGATAACAAAGTTTCATCGGGAAATCCAAGATGGCTGCCTGGTGGCCATATCGGATTTTCAAATCGGACCAGAAAAGGTATCTTGCACAACTAGACCCCAAGGGGAACCTGTGTACCAAATTTGAGAAAGATCCATGCAGCAGTTCCTGAGAAATCGCGATAACAAAGTTTCATCGGGAAATCCAAGATGGCTGCCTGGTGGCCATCTTGGATTTTCGAATCGGACCAAAAAAGGTATCCTGCACAACTAGACCCCAAGGGGAACCTGTGTACCAAATTTGAGAAAAATCCATGAAGTAGTTCCTGAGAAATCGCGGTAACAAAGTTTCATGGGGAAATCCAAGATGGCCGCCTTGTGGCCATATTGGATTTTGGAATCGGACCAAAAAAGGTATCTGCACAACTAGACCACAAGGGGAACCTGTGTACCAAATTTGAGAAAGATCCATGAAGTAGTTCCTGAGAAATCGCGGTAACAAGAATTGTTTACGGACGGACTGACGACGGACGGACCACGGACGAAAAGTGATTTGAACAGCCCACCATCTGGTGATGGTGGGCTAAAAAATCAGCCTGTGTCCGTGAACAAATTTTAACTGACTATTCCTGGACAGTTTTTAACACCTTTTACCATGTTTCATCCAGCAAATTCATTAGAATGAAATGAATATATATTTCAACTATCATGTTTCATACAGGTTGAGTGAATGAACAGGGTTTAATGTCGCTTTCACCAGATTTTCAGCTATATCACGGGAGCGGGAGGACGTTTCATACAAATCTGACTAGATCAAAGGATAAATTCAGTGTATTAAAAAGAAATCCCAGTAATTAATTGTGGCAGATATTTTGGGGGGAGATAGGAAAATAAAATTCAAAGACTTTTCCAGGACTCTTTACAAATATCTTTACAAATATCAAAATTCAAGGATTTCCAGGTCCTGGAATTTATTTTCTACGAATTCAAGGAAATCAAGGTAATCCAAGACCCATATGAACCCTGTGTATACAAACCTGCAGTGTACAATAAGAGGTCCAGTTCCAGTGGTGTTGGTGGTGTGCACCTTTTCCCTGAAGTGAACGAGAGCTGTGGGGTATCTAGGTACTCCATGGTCTGGCCAGACTGTAAAATGGAACTGCTTCACAATTCTACTTGGCAATAACAGCCCCTGTTATTATATCAGAAAGAAACGTTATTGTATATACTGTGAACTATGCATTATATTATCATGTAGCTCTTCAAATACATCAACAATTGAAACTGAAAGGAAAACCGAAGTGTTTGAAGTCCCTGATGTTGAAAATAGTGATTTGGCTTGGAATCTTAATGTTCCTGGCAAGCGAAATCCTGTGGCAAGGTACCCACAATTACCAAATTCGTACTGGTAGGAAAATTCTGCTTGACCCCCAGTTGGCACAACCTACAGGCTAGGCAACCAAATACCAAATTTGGAAAGAATTGGTTCAGGTTTTCAAGAGTTATTGTTTGGAAACAAAATTGGATCGACATGAAAAATAATCACAAGCCAGATCTTGAGGCGAGATACTCACATACCAAATCTGAAAGAATCTGTTCAGCTTTTCATAAGTTATTGTCCGGAAATGAAGTCAGACAGACAGACGGATGGATGGACAGATGCAAAGACAGAGGGACCGATGCAAAGACTGACGGACGGACTCCACTACTGTACCCCCTCTATCACTTTGGATGTTGGGGGACAAATATCCAAAGGACAATTTTTTAGATGACAGTTCTTTACTTTGTTTCAGCAGATTTTGTATATCGTTCGTTATTCAAAATAATATATTAAACGTTAGCTTTTCATTTTTCTGTATATATTGTCAACTTGACAATGGCTCAGATCAGCACAAGGTGATCGCGCAATGGGAGGTTAAGTAGCAAAACACACTTCCAACAAAGCGTAATAGCTCGAGCAAGTTGCTTGAAAGAAAAGGCACTCGAATATGGTCATGGCAATACCAGGGCTGTGACCACACAATACATGGAACACTTTTATCCCCAGAACCAGTGTCTCTTTCTCTTATACCTCTATGTTCTAATCAAGCCATGAAAGAGAGATAATCCAACGGAAGGGAGATAATTATATCAAATTCATCCCAATTCTGCTAGAATTTTAGACAAAATTCTACCTACTTTAAATATTTTTACAAATTAGTTATTAACTTTGACCATAAGGTTTTAGTATAATCTTGGGATTTAGATTGTTTTATATTGTACACTAGATTGGTCTTATTCATTATTTATTTGTCTTATGTTTTGTTTATTATGTTTATTTAATTATTTACTTGTATTTCTTTACATATGTTATCGCTCTCGACCTTGATGAAAAGAGGCTGTAAACCTACTGAAGCCATCAAGCTTAAATAAAGCTTATTATTATTATTATTGAGTGTCAGTGATCACTTATAACAGAGAAGGTATTTTTAGAACTTTCACAACCAGCCCAACAGAACTGTATATCTATTTGGGATGACTGTACATGTACATGAAGGATTTTAGACAAAGTTTGCAATTGTCAAGGGCATCAGTTCATATGGGAAAATGTTTTACACTGAGATTCTGTTGGAGCTGGACGGTGAAAAATTGATTATGGTCAGTCCTCTCCAACAGGTTTCTGATTTGTTTTTCTCACTTAAAAGTACGTGGGACATGAATTTGACCTTGAGAAAATAGGTCAAGGTCAGTCACATTCGATAAATGTCTAGTCCATTATCAGTGTTATGTGGTAGGAATTTGAACAGTGTCAGTAATATCCTTCATGAAATATCATAATAAATAGAATCGGACAAGGTCAGTCACCCTCAACTTAATTCTTGAAAAATGCCAGATGCACAATGGAATTAATTTTGAAAGCCTGGCTATAATTCTTCAAGCTATATCATTAAAGACAGTGAAGGAGCAGTAAACTTGAGTAGGCTCCAAGTTTATCACTGGTTATATAAGTCATATGAATTGGGAGACCATAATTATAATCGTTCCAAAAATATTGCAAAAACTAGAATTTGACTTCGAAAAATTAGGTCTGTACGATCACCAGCTGAAGATGTTGTATGAATTTGGGGAGCCCGGCTGTAGTTCTTCCACATGGAATATGGATGGACAGATGATGCACAGGACAATATCTCTTCGACCAATGGTTTTTTTTTAGGATTTAATTAGCCAAATTTGTCTTTGGTCATTTTGGATCACAAAAGAGGAACTTATAATATATTAAGTCTGGTCACTTTTTTCCAATTGACATACATGCATATGGTTCAATTTCAAATTGCCAAAAACACCCTCTTCTGTAATACCCCATCTATATGTATGCACCAGACCTCTGCTATAATAGTTTATCAGGAAACATGTAGCAGGTTACCATGATTAGACAATGGGTAACCTGTAACATTTGTTTCAGGGTAAAATACACGTTAGCACAAAATATTATGGTAATTACATGTATCAGATGAATTTGGAAACCTCCAGGAGGAGAATGGGGTTTTTGTTCATCATACACGTCACAGCAGAAGTCTGTACTCAAATGTTGTTTTTTTTTTAATCTTTTGTGATCAATGTAACTACATGTAAATTTCAAGAAATCCAACAAGCCATGACACTGTTTGCATTTTAGAAAGCTGGCACATATGGGTGAATGAATGCAACATAAATAGAGTCGAGCAATGACCCACACATACATTGTAGACAATGAGGAAACGAAGTTTGAACAAAAAATCTATAAACAAATTTCAAGAAAATATTTCACAAAGGATTACCTATGTTCCCTTCTTACTAATTGATATGGCTTGGAACCATAACATTTATTACCCAGCATGGAGAGCAATCACAAGTGAGATCCAGTGACTAGGTACCCACAATTACCAAATTTATCCTAATCCAATCAGGTTATCAGAAGCTATTGTTCGGAAATGAAAATGTTAACTTGGCTCCCAGGTGGTGCCACCTATAGGCGGATTGTCATGAAAAACAATCCCAAGCGAGATCTCAAAGTGAGGTAACAACATACCAAATTTGAAAAGAATCGGTTCAGTTTTCCAGAAGTTAATGTCCAGAAACAAAGTCGAACGGATGGTATGACGCACGGACGGACCCCAAAACTATAGTCCCCCTTTAGCCCTTCGGGCATCGGGGAACAATCAATGGTGAATAAATGCAACAAAATAGTCAGGCAATTCCCCAGACCTATAGAGCAAGGAAACAAAAATGTGAGACAAAAGTGAGAAATCTGCCTTTTAAATGATGATGGTGGTAGAGCAATAGGTAACTTCGTATCACAAATACTTTATCGCCTGAAAAATATTATATCCATGGTTGGGAGTCCTATCAACCCCAAAAGATAAGTTTTCGATAATGAAATCACCATCTGAAATGTCACCTTTCAAGTTGCCAAATTGATGCCCTTAGGTTCATGCTAACACCACAAAAACTTTTTCATCTTTTTGTCCTGCAAGATCACTATACACAAATTTTTTGACAATCGAACAAGTTGTTGGAAGAAAATTGTGTCAGAAAGCTTTATAATGAACATAACTGCAGCGCCATCTACATCAATTATCAAACAAGAGTTCAATTGAACCCAAAATACGCCCATAAAAAATACAGTCGATAAACATTTTTATCTCCTGAATGTTAAAATCAAGGGGAGTAACTGAAGAAAATGTTGAATAGGCTCAAAAACAGTTTGCGCACATCTACACATGGTACCGATAATATGTACCTTATTTCAAAGAATCCATCGAAAAATCTGAGACGAGTTGCGTTCACGAGGACAGTAGGTGGGAAATAAAAGATTTCAAACCAAAATCAAGGAGAGGAACTCAAGGAACTGTTGAATCAACTCGAAAAAAGTTTGTGCACATGTGCACTTGGTACCGATCATGTTTACCTAATTTCAAAAGAATGCAATGAAACCCCTGGGGCGAGTTTCATTCACGAGGACCGTAGGTGCCAAATGAAAGGATTCCAGATTAAAATCAAGGGAGATAACTCAAGAAACCGTTGAATTGGTTCGAAAAAAGTTCATGCGCATCTACACATGATACTGATCATTTGTGCCAAATTTCAGAAGAATCCACTGAAAACTCTGGGACGAGTTGCATTCACAAAGACAGTAGGTGCCAAATACATGGACTTCAGACCAAAATCAAGGGGAGTAACTCAAGAAAATGTTGAATCGGGGCGAAAAAGGTTCGTGCACATCTACACATGGTATCGATCATGTGTACCAAATTTCAGAAGAATCCATTGAAAACTCTGGGACGAGTTGCATTCGCGAAGACAGTAGGTGCCAAATACAAGGATTTCAGACCAAAATCAAGGGGAGTAACTCAAGAAAACCTTGAATCGGTCCGTAAAAAGTTTGTGGACATCTACACATGGTACTGATCACGTGCACCAAATATCAAAAGAATCCATTGAAAACTCTAGGACGAGTTGCGTTCACGAGAAACAGTTTACGGACGGACGGACGACGCCATAGCATAATACGTCCCGTCAAAATTGATGGGCATATAATAAAAACACAACGAGGCAATTCTCAAAACCTAGCTGGATAGCAAACAAAGTTTATCAAAATAATCTCGAACGGTTTCCGAGTTATGGATGTTTGAAATGGTGACGACGGTGGCGGCATATACAGCAGCGGCAGAAAAGTTTCTCAGTAATACATAAGCGCATCCACTTTTTGGAAATGCTCTAATTATCATATACCCTATTTCTTCTAATTTTTCGAACAGCATTTTTAGACTTTAGACTTTATGTCAACTGAGGCTAAATATTGTGGCCTGGATATGCTACTTGTCCCAAGAACTGTAAAGATGTGGCCTGGATATGTTATTTGTCACAAGAACTGTAAAGATAGCTAGTGAAATTTGTCAAATGTTAGCAGAATTTCTCTTCGCAGACGCCTAAAGTTAAGTTTTGCCGTCTGAATAATTAGAAGAAACAGGGTACCCATGATAAGAAGACCTCACTATCAGAATTCATAACAAATACCCCTATTTATATAAAAGTGGTGAATGTATACCTGAGTGCAGCTAACATTAAATGTCCTAATGGTGAAGTCTGCAAATGATTCTGTCTCCAGTAACGTGACACTGATATCACCGTATAATTTTGTCTCCGAGTTAGGCCAATACTGGTCACACTTTCTCTGGAAAATAACATTTGAGTCATTGAAACAGGAGTCTAGAAATGAATGGAGACTGTGAAAAAGGTGTCTTCAATATTGACAGTGTGGACCTTTAAAAGGTTAGAGAGAACTACCTCAATAACATGAAGGTAATACAGGGGTATTTTTTATTCATTTACTGATCAAAACACTCCAATATCTTCAAGCGAATTATGTTACATGCCGTTACATTGATTTTTCCATTAAAAGTGTGTATTGTCTAATTTTTAAGACAGAACAAAACATGTTGGTTTTTTATTATGCAAATTAGAGAGACAAAAATATGCTTTTTTTAATACCATCCAATGGAGATATATACGTTCATAGACGCCTATAGCGGATGACTCCCAGTTTGATATATTATTTAATGGGCAAAAAAAAAACTTTTTTACCTCCATTTTAGAGAGATAGTTCTCCTAACCTGTTTACACTTCACAGTTATACCATGTGTTAGTTCACGACCAATTTCTCCAAACGCAGCACATTTCACCAACAACAACTCTGACATTACAATATCATATTTTACCTATGATAGGAATAATACATCTACCGATATCCGAGACATTTGAACCAAATTCTCCATCCTCAATCCATTATGGTGGTATGGTTCATACAATAGACATTATCTGTTCAAGTTTCAACAGTGTAGCTTGTAGGACCCAACTTTCAACACAATTTTCAGAAAGAAATAGCGAGAAGAATATATATGAGTTACCCTGGCATCTTCCACGAGGTTGGTCAGCATGATAATCTTGGTACTGTCATACTGCCAAATCATCCGCCAGAAGTCAACCAGTATCGTAGCTGTGACACCTTCGATGGATTGTAAACAGCAAGAATTAAAATCTAGCTTAATATTCAAGTGAGTGAGTGAATAGAATTTAACGTCGCTTTCAACAATATTTCAGCTATATCGTGACGAACCAACTAAGCACCACCCAACCAGGTTGCGTTCCTGCATGGAATCAGACACCCTCCATCCACCCTATAAAACACTGAGGACAGCACACAAGACACAGACAGGACACTTATATGGTGCAATAAAGACAAGTGATATTACAGTGCTATCACATTATCAAGTTCCTGTTGCTTCTCAGCAAAATGCATTGAAGCAACAGGAACCCGTGCCCAGCCAACCACCCGCTTCTTTTTTTACAAAAAGCCTAAGTCTATTACATGGATGATCAACCCAGGACTGGGACAGTCAAGTGAGTAATTTCCATGTGGCCTATTCCCCAGCCCTATACACTACCCCAATACACCAACCCTATTCTCCAGCCCTATACACTACCCCAATACACCAGCCATGCCAGCCCTATTCCCCAGCCCTATACACTACCCCAATACACCAGCCATGCCAGCCCTATTCCCCAGCCCTATACACTACCCCAATACACCAGCCATGCCAGCCCTATTCCCCAGCCCTATACACTACCCCAATACACCAGCCATGCCAGCCCTATTCCCCAGCCCTATACACTACCCCAATACACCAGCCATGCCAGCCCTATTCCCCAGCCCTATACACTACCCCAATACACCAGCCATGCCAGCCCTATTCTCCAGCCCTATACACTACCCCAATTCACCAGCCATGCCAGCCCTATTCCCCAGCCCTATACACTACCCCAATACACCAGCCATGCCAGCCCTATTCCCCAGCCCTATACACTACCCCAATACACCAGCCATGCCAGCCCTATTCCCCAGCCCTATACACTACCCCAATACACCAGCCATGCCAGCCCTATTCCCCAGCCCTATACACTACCCCAATACACCAGCCATGCCAGCCCTATTCCCCAGCCCTATACACTACCCCAATACACCATTTTTGTGTGTGTAAAATTACCCTTTAACGGAGTAATATTAAAGATGTAATCAGCCTCAAAATGGATGGTTTTTGTAAACACTCCCCTATGCGTTTTTTCAGCAGGGAAGATTACCAAAGCATCATATGTACTATATTTGATGATAGTGGGATCGCCATATACAACGAATGCAGGAATATCTTGTCAGAGAAATTTGAAACTCTGCCCGCTTCGACGGCTTTTCTGTTTCGCCATTGAGTGTGTGTTGTACGCGGAGAGGAAAATGACGTCACTGCGTGACGTATGAGTGACGTAGCGACGCTCACGAATCTGAATGCTGCACAGCTGTAGCCATGGGATAACGTCATGGCTCGTGCCTACGGTTCGGTAATGTCGCATAGCATACGTTGGTAGAATGCACCACACGTGTATACGCTTGTTGACACGGCCGTGGAAAAATAAACGGCATGCCATGCTGTTTATTTTTAAAGATCAATTTCTTCTATTTTCTCGTGAATGGTAGAAACAAGTTTAGTTTGTTGTGGTCAAATGTGTCTCATGTTGTACCTGTTGTAACATATGTCACTTTCGTTGAGTTTGAGGGGCATCGATTTCAGCCCAGATTTGAGGCTGATTACATCTTTAAGCTTGAACATAACATAAAGTACAGGGCAGAAATAATTTAACTTTGAAAGCGACTAGAGGAAAGCCAAAACATGAGGCCATTGTCACCTCATTGGTTGTTTAGCATGATCAGCCCTCATCTATATTTTCAGGGCAAATAATTAAAATAGATGAGGGATTTACATTTTCATGAGTAAAATTTACTCATTTTCTTCATATTCATATACAATTGGTTTGTAATTTAATAATTAATAATAAATAATTATAGCATGTAGCAGGTGTATTTAAAAAATCAAGGTCATGCTAAACAACCAATCAAGTGACATTGGCCTGAGCCAATAATGTGGGAACTTTTTGATCGCAACTGAAGAAAAACACTCTCCTGAGTACTAAACATGTGCAATATAATATGCACAGGCTGCGATGTTTACCAAATGCGTTCATCTAAATGCCCATTGGTTGTATCAGAAAACTGCATGATGGGGTTTCCTGATCACATTTCTCAATCACGCAACAATACACACAGTGGTAATGGAGTCACACAATTGCTTTCCACTCGACACATCAGCTTTTAACGCATTAGTGCAAAAGCGACTAGCACGCAAGGGAATCATGATGAAGTTTAACTCATTTCTGCTCTATACTGTAAATATTGTGTAACTAAATACCCTGATCTTACCTTGTGAGGCCATATATCTGAACTGTTCATTATAACCCTGGAGAATAAAAATAGAACCTTCATTACCCTACGTCACATTGTAATCAAGCCTTGTACCTTATATGTAGCAATATTATCAGGGTTCGCACGCCTTAACTTGCATTAAATTCAAAGACTTTTCAAGGACATACAGTGATTATTAAAGTATCCATTTTTTGGACATCTGGAAGAATATAGGAAAAAAATTGAAATTTTCAAGAACTTTAAAGGCTGTACCCGGCTATATTACTCTATGCAAACCATAGACAATGTATCTGGAAGAAGCGCAATGAAAAATTCTATAACACTTGTGTCTATAACAACTATTGACTGTTTTAGCACGGTTCTGTGAAATGTACATGTGTCAATTGCAGGTGTTCATTGAGAGATTCTATTTTACACAAGGCGGGAGAGAAAGGGGTTGCCTGCTTCATACAATTGAAATAAACACACAAATAAATTACAAAATGGAATTTCGTTCTCAAGTTTAACTGTTTTCATCGTGAAATTGATTAATAAAGCGACACAAATAGAACTAAATCCAAGTATGTTCAACTGACAGAATAACTCTCCATTTGAGAGACCACATAAACTCATCCACTGACATTGGTACGATGCCAAGCGAGACGGGAGCATCCTGCGAACATCAGTGGACGAGTTTTTTCAAAAAAGGAGAGAAGGTTGTCAAAGTTTAAAATATGTTTTCAACCTTTCATTATAATCTGTGTTGATAATCATTTTGAGTAGTGCAATAGAATAGAAATACTGTTTTCATAGGCGTGCTCAATGGTTACTTTATGCACCAATAGTGTGGGAAAGTTTATAAATTTTAGGGCGCGGGCTTCGACCTTGCCCTAAAATATGAACTTTCCCATACTAACCATGTGTAAAATAACCATTGAGCACGCCTATGAAAACATTATTTCTTAAATTCAAGTGGAATTTATTAGCAAGAATCAGAATGTTCCCATGTGTTCACTGACAACAACAAAAAAACCATATCAGACCCCATGACAAAAAAAACTGCCAATATTGATCCAGTTTCAGATCTATCATTGCCCTATTTTTTGTCCAATTTTTTTTTGACTAGCTATAGTTTGCAGGGTTTAACCATTTATTCACAAATACATACTTGACATGTTTGAAGGTAGTAATTCCAAACAGCTGAAACAATCTGAATATTCAAAATACAATTGTTCTATGAATAAAGTGAATATCAGATGAAGATTGCAACATTAACAAAAAAATAGCCCATTGGGCTTCAATACCCCTCGGCTATCAGTTATTGTCTACACTCAGCAATAATGCAATGTATAATATCATCAGTGTATTTTTAGAACTAGAATAACAAAAATCTGATCTAGTAGGGTTGACTGTAGTTCAGCTTTTGCCAAGGCCCGAGGTTCTGGTAGAGCATGACCGAATTCTTAGATCTAAATACACTCTTCTAAAAAGCTTATAATCAAATCAAGTAATTTTATCTTGGACATATAGATCAAGGTCAGTCATCTTCAAAGATTTTCAAGTCAATATTCTAACTTAATTGCACAGGGAAGATGAATTTGGAGATCTTAGACTTAACATATAGAATTTGGCCTTTTAAACATAGGTCAAGGTCAGTGATATTCTTCAACAGACTTCAGGTCCAGCCATCAGTGGTATAAATTTGGACAATGTAGATATAATTTTTCATAAAATATTGTACTAAATAGAATCTGACCTGAATAAAATAGGTCAAAGTCCGTCATCTTCAGCACACCTTTCAGCACACGCTAGAAAAGCCTAGCTATATTCTTCATGTCATATCATAATAAACAGTCTATGACCTTGAAAAAAATAGGTCAAGGTCAGTCACCTGGGATAGGCTTCTAGTCAATCACCAATTGCATAAGTAATATGAATTTGGAGACCCCAGCTTCAATCATTCAAAAAATATAACAAATAATAAAATTTGACCTCAATACAATAGGTCAAGGTCAGTCATCTTCAGTACACATCTGGACCTTTGCCAGATGTATACATAGTATTAAATTGGAAAGCCTGGATATATTTCTTCATGTTAGACCATAATAAACAGTATATGACCTTGAAAAAATAGGTCTAGGTCAGTCAACTGAGATAGGCTTCTGGTCACTCACCAGTTGCATAAGTAATATGAATTTGGAAACCCTAGCTTCAATCTTTCAATAAATATAGCAAATACTATAATTTGACCTTGATAAAATAGATCAAGGTCAGTAATCTTCAGTACTCCTCTACACCTTCGCCAGATGTATACATAGTATTAATTTGGAAAGCGTAGCTTTATTTCTTAATGTTATATCATAAGAAACAATATATGACCTTTAAAAAATAGGTCAAGGTCAGTCAACTGGGATAGGCTTCTACTCAATCACAAGTTGCATATATGATATGAATTTGGAGACCCCAGCTTCAATCCTTCAAAAAATATGGCAAATACTATAATTTTATCTTGATAAAATAAGTCAAGGTCAGTCACCTTAGGTACACCTCTGGACCTTCGCCAGATGTATACATACAGGGATTCATAGACGTCCATTCTTACTACCGTTAAACGGTAGTAAGAAAATGTCAACATGAAGCTGCGCTATCGAAACCCCTCGGATCTGAACCCCAGCTATTATAATGTAAGGGTGTCTCTACCAATTGATTGGCTTGTGGGAAGAAATATTTACCCCTGGTATTTTAAGTGTACTTTCTTCGAAAAAAAAAAAAAGTTTTCCTCCCCTTAAATTAATTTGTTTCGCATTGTGTAAGAGAATAAATCAATAAATCAGTCATCCAATCAATAAATAAATGTGATAGTATACAAACATGATATAGAAATTATATGCAAACTTAACTCATTCGGTACCGTAAGCGCCATTTAGCGTCACAGATCTGGGCCTCCTCAACCCCATCGACGCCATATGGCGCAAAACATAACTGTCGTGGGAAAATAGAATTTTCATATCTAAGCATTGTCAAATGTAATTAAAGGCCTATATGTTTACGAAGCTTATTTTCTCTCGTAACAATTTCCGAAATTTGGATTTGACTAACAGAAAAATTATTTCAAGACCGTTGTTTGAAAACACAGATAAAAAATAAAATCACGAAAATTTCCAAAATGAAGTCGGCCGTATACACGGCTGTTGGAATTCTTGTTTTCCTGGTCTATTCAGGAAGAAATATCACGTAAACCATACATATATCGAAACATAAGATCGCTATCTATCCGATTATATATAAAGCATTTTCGTATTGAATGAAAAATATAACGAAATAAAACTATATTCCGAGAAGAGATCTGTGAGAAAATCGCGCAGTTTTGGCCGACATTTGCAAATGTTCAAATACCTTGAAGTGGCATCCGATTCCTTGAGAAATCTGACGAATTCACGAGATATTTTCTGTCAAATTTTCTGTCAAGGTACAGGTATATATCCATTGTTGAGAATTCCTACGATCGTATACGTTTGGTCAATTTATTTCCCAAATATTCTGCTATTGTCCGACACCAACTTGTCACAATTTCGCTCCATCTTTTCTGTTTTGATTTCTCCCAACGAAACCCGCGGTGAAAGACGCAACCCGATTGGCTCGCCTACGGGGCCGTACGTCACATGAACGCTCTTATCCAATCCACTTGCCCAAAGCAGCGGGCTTATCAGAAAGATCGTTTCTAAACATCCTTTTTCAATCCAATCAAATCTTTCGTTTCACTGGCCATCCGATACATTCGGAACTCCCGAGCGGAAATCTACGAAGGGGACTGATTCTACGCTCGGGGGACGACAACATGAATTTCCTATGAATCTCCAGATGTGACGCGCCGGAACGGTTTAATACGCATGGCTCCGAAGCCCAATCACTCTCGCGGAAGCCTTAATCCCCGACCAGCAAATATTTCCCTGCGAGTCTCTGATTTACGTCAGATATTCTAAAAACTGTTTATTCTTTTCATTCGAAGCACGTTTCAATAGAAAACCATCAGTTTAAATGGTACACACGCCACGTATTGGCAAGATATAATTCCCGTGACGTCACTGACAGTTCCCTGACAGACCGAAACACACGTGACCACGCTCTAGTCCAATATGGCGTCAATGGCCTTCGAGGGACATCTCAAACCGGAGATCCCCGAGAAGTTGCGAATGCATCCGATAGTGATTGTACTACGAGAAGAAAGCTGAATGAATGGGCTTTACAATGGTACGTCATTCATTGAAATCGGTTCAGGGAAACGGAGCATGGACGCGATTGAATCAGACGAGAAAAAAAAAAACTTCTACTTCATTATTTTGCACGTAATATCATCACTATCAACGAAAATTTCTACCAGATCAAAACTTTAATTTATAAGTAATATGTGGATGAAATAAATTATGGAAATTATCATCTTTATCCAGGGAATGTATACTACAATCAGCTATAAATTTTACCAGCCAGAGATTACGTACATCTGAAACCAGACCATGACAATTTCGATGTTTTTTTTGTTGAAGCATTTTTTCAAACAGATAAAAACATGTTTTCATGAAATTTGTATGCATAATTTCATGTATAATTATAAAAATTTCTGATGTTTGTGTATTTCATGGAGATATAAAGTTTCAAATTTTATTCACTTTCATAAACAAAATATTTTTGAAATGAACTTTTGGTCGACAGTTTCTGTGATGGATGTTCGTGCACTGCACGCATTGAGACTCAGCTGTGGAGCTACTGGTACTGAGGCCAGAAATGAAGCTCGGTACTGAATGAGTTAACATAGGATTAGGAATTAGTGGATTTTATTAGACAAGGGGCATAACTCTGCAAAATACTTTCTGACATGACTCATTTTCGATAGGCATCTAGTTCAGGTCAAGAGAAACAACTGTATCACGTTAGGATGTATATGGAACGGTTCTGAAATTATCACAATAACAAATCATAAATAGATTTTTATTTGTAAAAAGGGGCATAACTCTGCAAAATATTGTCCGAGATGACTCATTTTCGATAGGCTTCTGATTTACGTGAAGATAAATAGATGTAACAAGTTTGGTTGCCATGCATGAAACGGTTCTGTAGATATCGCGGTAACGGACGGACAGCCGTACATGATGATGACAATACCCCTAGGCCAAAGTTGGCCGAGGGGTAAAAACTCAAAAGTGTACGTTTTGGGCAAGAAATACTCAATATTTTTGACGAAAACTCAATCCTCGAAATGGTGCAAATTATTTCAATGATGTGAAATCCATCGCCGATCCTTCGACAATCTGGCTTCGAATGTTTGGGGATTTTCAGTTCTAGAAATAATTTCCAAAGTTTTGCCAATAACACGCTTGATACAGAAAGCGGAAGTAAACTCAGGTGTGAGACATGCGCAGATCACGATGACGATGATATAACGACAGGGTCTCGACTACAGTCATAGGGCGCACACAGTCTGCGACACGTGCTTTACAGCAGAAGATTGGCTAACACCAAATCAAGCGCTCCCATTGGTCGCTGATTGACAGGAAATCTGTACAACCTGTAAAGAGCAACTCTGCAGCCCAACATGAACTTGAGCAAGAGACTACATAGACACGACAAACTCCACGTGCTTTCTGTTTCAGTTGGCGGGACGACGTGAATACGAGAACAAATTTACCATGTGGTTTTCTTCGCTGATAGTAGTGTGATACACTTTGAAATAAAACTACCGGCTGTGTTGTAAAGTTAAAATTTGAAAAGAAAACTCTTTTCATTGACGTACATGACAGAAGGAGCTTATGCGGAGTCCAGTTTTCGTTTTTATACTTTCGTAATTTGTGAATCTCCAAAGACTGACCTGTCAGTATTCACCATCACACAAACTATATTCAGATTATGGTCGAAATATTGCTAAATGCCTGGACCAAAATGATTTAATAATAAAAAATACACTGTTTTATTATAATTATAAAACTTTTTTAATCGTTGTAAGGACGAAAACAGGAATCTTGAATAAAGAGTCCATTTAACCCAGGTTCTGGCGGTTGCTTACATTGAGGACATCCAGCATTTTGTTAAATTCTGCGTAACCTTTGGGTAACGCAGTCAAGTTTGGCGTAACCTAACCAATAGGTTACGCACCTGCAGTACCCGTAACCTTTTTGGGGGTTACGCAATGATCTCTAATGTCATGGCCTGTACCATTGGACTATATTCTTTTCCATCACACAATGTTTTTAATTTATGTCCAAATTTAATGTCTTCATTATATTTCTCAAGTTAAACATTAACCAACAGAAAACTTCTTAAAATTTTATTTCAGTATTTCATTATAAATATCTATGATACGTAAGAACTAAATAAAACACGTTACCAGCTTCACCTGAATGCGTTATTAACATTTAATTATATTTGGATTTTACAGTGAAATGTATCAGAGGTGAAGTGTGCCAGACCTGTTGACAGTTTGTGGGTTTATGTGGTGTTTGACTTCAGTATTACAGAAATTATTTGTTAATATCTTAATTGGTAGGGTGGTAAAAATATCCAAAAACTCAATATCAGCCTGTGGATGGGCCGTAAAAACTTGGAAAAACTCAATTTGAGCATAAAAAAAACTCAATATTTTGTATTGGGTAGTAAAAATTTGGATTTCTATGAATCCTTGACATAGTATCAATTTGAAAAGCCTCGCTTTATTTCTTCATGTTATATCATAATAAACAATATATGACCTATAAAAAATAGGTCAAGGTCAGTCAACTGGAATAGGCTTCTAGTTAATCACGAGTTGAATATATAATATGAATTTGGAGACCCTAGCTTCAATCCTTCAAAAAATACAGCAAATACTAGAATTTGACCTTGATAAAATAGGTCAAGGTCAGTCATTTTTAATAGGCTTCTGACCCTTCACCCGATACATATGTGGTATGAATTCACAATGCCTGGCTATAATTCTTCTTGAGATATGGTGTTCACAAGGAAGATGGACAGACGGACGGACAGACAGACAGACGGACAGACAGACGACGACAATACCCTTTGGGCAAAATTTGTCCGAGGGGTAAAAATTGTACAAATACAGTGAAACCTGTGAATACTGACACCTGGGTAAACTGACCAACCTCTAAATACTGACATTATCCATGATCCCAATACTTACATTGGAAGTATTTATTCTGAACCTTGATAAACCAGAATCCTGTCTATAATCTGATCTCATGGTCAGCATACACAGGTTTCACTGTAGAACATAGAAGTGTAGCCTTTCTGGATGTTGAAATTCTTCAAGCTAAAAAGTCGCGAGACATTCTCCCCCAGAGCCCAAGTTATAGAGAGATACAACACATGACCACACTGATCAATGAAGATTAACAATCACTTACATGTACGAAACAGGCATTAATGTAGTCTGATAACGGGTCATCATTCACCTGGTTCAAAATGACACGAGAATGGTCATCTGAAATATAAAGTACATATACGTGAACAGAATGAATCAATGCAAACTAGAACTCGTGGACTTCGAAAACCCCATCCTATTTTGTAATTGGTATGTAATGGATCTGGGCTTTGTTCCTCATACTTATATGCCAAAATAATACCCTGTCATCATTGGACATGCTCTCGGAGTGGCAGACTAAATGGTCTGGTTTGTATTTCAGTCACCCTTGAAGTGTCTGCAACAATGCTGATTGCTTGATTTATAGGTACTGTATCAATAGTTGATACCCATTTACCCAGAGTTTGTTCGAGTCACTCTCCTGGTCGTTCCTGCCATCTTGGTCGAAGTGGTCATGGGTTTGTCATCGCAAAAGTAACAGCTCTAATAGGCTGTTCCATTAAGTCATCATAACCCGCGAATTTGGAGAGGAATGACACGGCGCTTAGGATAATAGATTTGCATAGAATTTCCCGTCAAATATAAAGAACACGGTAGAATACAGATTGGTGACAACTTGTAAAATCGGATGTGAAGCATTATCACATTTCAGAGTAAATTGTAGGGTTTTGATTGGTTAATTACCATAGTGCATTAGACCGTATTCGTTATCCACCGTTGGTATACCAATTCAGAATTCTCGTATACCAATGCTGTGAAGGACGCGCGTGCCCATATACCAACGCAGTCAAGGACGCGCGTGCAACACCTGCAGGCAAAGCCTGTTTCAGGCGAATTTGTCTGCGCGAGTTTGTATGGGCGAGTTCCGCTACTGGAACAAGTTGTGCGAGGCAAATTGTGTATTTGCGGATGAAGATAAGAAATAAATTATCATCCAAAGCTTTATATGCCACATAAACAGGAACGTCAGAATGTCAGCTAAGTATTTCATCCAGTTTATTGTTCATCGCGGAACAGATCGAAAAGAGATCGAAGCTGCCTGTCCGACTCACGATGTCTTACGTTGTCGTTGTTCAACGTTGAGTTATGCCTGTTTTTCTTTTGAGTTGGTGATATATGTTAAACCAACCAGAAAAATAGCTCTTCAATGTGATAAATTCGTTATACCAGTGTCTTGCGTTGGTATACAGGCTGATATTTCGTCTCGAAGATAAATATTTTCACTCGCCCTTCGGGCTCGTGAAAATATTTATCTTCTCGACGAAATATCAGCCTGTATACCAACGCAAGACACTGGTATAACTTATATTATCTTAAAAAAAAATATTTTCTGTTTCTCAATGTCTTTTCAGACGGGAGAAAATCATGGAGGGGCATTGTCCGCAGAAACACATGGTAAGGAAATTGAAAATATCCTCAGAAACCAACATGTTTTGATTAGTCCACTTTGGTATAGGGTCGATAATTATGTACTCATCTCGCATTTATTCTTCATGTTGGGGGCACTGCCACTAAAATTATGTCTCTCGAGACCCGAATCTATGAACAAAAGATTCGGGTTTCGGCAAGCCTTTGAAATTTTCCAATGAATAGACTGTTTAGTGCAAGTGAGAGGTCCCGCAGTGCGGCCCCGCGTGCCGTCTCGCGACTGTGTATTGCCAGTCAAACCCGAAACTATTAAATCTTCTAGCAGTGATCGGCTATCCTGTACTCTGATACACAGCTAGCACTGTTTCATGGACAGATTTCTGAAGAGACCCGTCAAATGCCTACCAGTTTTTTTCTGGACGGCTTTGTGAGCAGATGAGTACAAGACAAAGTAATCAACCACGCGAACGCGCATATACATTACTGAACAATCTATGAACCGAAAAACAATGAAATGACTGAACTGATTCGAGAAACATGTATTACAGACATTATTTACACGTTTTTATTTTTTTTATTCTGTATTTGTTATTGTTTTAAAATGTAGTACTTGTAAAGATATCAACACAGAAATGTAATACCAATAAGAATAAAAATGTTCAAATAAAGCATAGTGAGCCGTGAAATCCGTATGGAAAGCGGCCCATAAACTACAATTTCAGACGGGCTATCTTTCGCCGTGTGAGTCTTACCGATGTCTTCTTCCTTCATCTATGAAAGGGGCTATTTTGTTTACATCTTGTCCTATTTGCAGGACATTTGCCGTTTGCTTTTGAAGGAAAACTCATGGCGGAAATGCTTGCCGAATAAGTTCGCGCTACGAAGATTATGTCAAAAACAAGGCGTTGGCAAGTCCAATTAATCGAACAACCCTGAAACTCATTGAATTATAGTTAACGCTTCACATCTTCTCCAATGTACTGAATAATCGTATAAATGCAATAATATGTTATTCCTTTGGTATGAAAGAACAGAATAAAATTACCGAGTATACGAATCGCTTGCATTATCGAGTATCGCCTATCGGTCCTCCGGTCTAAGTCAAAGTTGTGAGAAATAAATGATCTACAGCCAACATTCTAACCGTGTTCTGTTACTTGTTACAATTTCAGTGTTACGAACTTATTCTGCCCTTTGCTGGATATTTGTGCAATGAAAATATCTGGCATCTCGTAATATATATTTGTTATGGACGTTTGAATGACACAAGGAACAAGGAGTAGGACTCTTTCGGGGTGGATTGATTGATTTACCGGAATAATTTGGATTCGGGTTTCGATCTGCCGACAGCGACGTAGGGAGATTAGTTTCATTGTACGCCCGGTCAATTTAAAATCATAAATTCTGGTTTTTCATTGTATTAGTACGAACGGGACAAGGGCATATTCTGACACTATAGACATTCTGATATTTTCTTCATTTTCTATTCAGGATATGCTTGAAACCATGCTGAATTTTTGTCACGACCGAGAAGACTGGGCCCAATTATCCCGGTGACGCCAAAGATGTCTACGGAAAAATATATGAAAGATCTAATGAAGAAACACAGATTAAGTCATTTTTAGATTGAGAATCAAACCTATTAATTTCTTGACTGCCCTTCGTAGGAAAATATTGTGGAAGGGCTTTTCAAACTGGTTTTTGTCAATAAAAAGAACAATAAATTAATCAAGAGCCCGACACTATTTGAAGCCCGATATCAGGGCCACCTCGTCTGAGACCCATATCAGGGCCAACTCGTCTGAGACGATAATCTTCCCATCTGGAACGAGCTCATCCCATCATGATAGCAGCTAAACGAAAGACATGAATTGCTTGCCCTTTCTAACAATTCACTGTATCCTTCGATCCTTGATGAACAAATGTATGAAAACACTTTCATAGAATTTGTTGGGGTCTGTAGAATGAAAGTTTCAACATGCCACGTGTTGGTTGTACATTTTCCCGCCATACGGAGTTGCAATAACATCACGTGATCATTACATAGCACGTGGGCCAGCGCTTGTACACGGTTCCTGCTTCATAATATATTCAGCTAACTCAACCTCAATATATTATGCCTTCGTAACAGTGAGATCATGACTTGCATGAAAATAATAAAACAAATGTATAAAATCTGTAATAGAATTCCCTTTTACCTCTCACCGATCATCATTCTAGCTTGAAATATGGCTCGACTGCAGCTATTCTGTCATTTATAGGCCATACACTCACCTGTTTATCCAGTTTTACTCAAGTATATATAGGACTATTAACATGATACGCATCAATTCACGGTCGACGTTTTTATTTAGTCAGAAAATTGGTTCGATCTGTTTCAGATATAAATGTATTCTGAAATATTTCAGACGAAGACAGATCGATAGATGATTGTGACGAAACAGCCAAATGTACAACCGTGTTTTATCTGATATTATCTCAGGGGCTCAGTAGAATTAATTCACATTTTAGACAGTATAATTTAGAGATTAAGTAGACAGAAAACCTATTAGTTTATTCCATCTTTTTATATTTTTTACTTTTAATCCCAACTCACTATTCCGACTTCCATTTCAGTTGATATCAAATTACTTTCTTGTTCACTTCAGCTCTTTTATCCATCTTTAAAATCTGGCAAACTCAGCCATTCAGCTTACCTTGATATCCTGTATATTGTGCCATAAAGAATGAAGTATCGGTCGTGGTGAGAAACAAATAAGCTGGATGTGAAAGACGATGTGTATATTACTAAAGATGTGATCATAAATGTCTAACCTTCCAGAAATTGCAAATATATTTTTCATAAACAAAACTGCATGGCTTATTTGGAGTCCGGAGTGATCAATTGAAAACTGTCCCGGAAATGTGCAACTGTAAATAAACAAAAAGTATAAAATCAAAGACACCTGTCGCCTTTTATTTAATAATGTCTTGGAAATAGATAATTACTTCAGCAATACTTCCCGTGAACGTCCATTTGAATTATGGTAGTAATAAAGCAAATTCTCGGATGTCCCGTGGATGCCGCCTCCGGAAGTAACTCTTGCGTACCTCTTGGCTTGAATATCAAGCTGTGTACAGACCAATAGACCAGAGGAAAACGATGATCACTTTATTATTATTATGACTAGACAATAAACTGACACATTGCCAATATTGTGTGCTAATCAAGCAGGATTCTTACCTATATGCTCACCGGAAAACAGTTTCTTCCACGTTTTGTCCTGCTGGATATGGATATGGGACTTTATTGCACAATCATATGTTTATTTTTAAGAATCTTACAACAAAATATACACATCCTGAAGTAATATGTGCATGTACGAAGAATGTTATCCGGAGAAAAGGCAGTCATTCCTCTAGTTTCAGTATGACCATGCAGCAAACAAACCTGCAATGTAGAATAACAAAAGTGTGTTAAGTTGACCAGAATTAAAAAAGTGACATAATAAAAGAACACCGATAATCAAATATTTGGAGCTGTTACGGTAAAATCTCATACAAACGATAGGTGGTCAAAAAATACATCGGTCTCAGCGCATTGCCGAGAAAATTAGTTCAATCGAAAATATTAAAAGTGCTTGAATGAAGACTCATTGGAAATCCAGACCTCCACTTTCTCTCAAGGAGCGATGTCCAAAATTGCTTATCAGGACCACTCAATTTTCTCCCGTGAAAACTCTTCTTTCAAGGCACCCACCAAAGTACAGAGAAACCTCCTGGATAATTTTAATGTATTCGACTTGTGAATTAAAGGATCGTGAATATAGCGTTTTCCTCTCTAATCTGGTATTTCACCATGAACGTTTCGACAGACACGTGTTCTGCACCGCTCAATATTTTCCCGCCAGGCGGGAGCAGTCCGAAATCGACTTTTCTCTGCTGGGGATAAACGGCAGCCTGAAGGGTAGGCCACGTGCATATACTCGTGTACTCCCTGCCCCGTATACAGGCTGTTTTATCGGACAGACATGTGGAATAAATGGCGATGTTTCTAAAATATTAAAGCTAAACGCGTGTGTTCATGACACATGATTTTCCCTGTGGACTGCAATTACGGGAAATTTCACAGTATACAGGCCAAATAACAGAAGAAACCTTTCCATTCTTTGTTTTATTTCACATCAAAGATAGTCGATTTGCCGGGAATTTTTGGCGATATACCGACACTATATCCTTGAAAACGCATTCATAAAATAAAAAATCTAAATACAATTTTTTTTCATCTCGAGTATCATAGGATTATCAAAATATAAATATCATTTCTGTCTCTTCAGCCCTTTTCATGTGATATTTATCGAGAAAAGTGTAACACGATTTGCCAGAGAGGTATTGAAAACGTGCTCTGAAGTGGGCGAATTTCGGGAAAATTCCCGGCAAAGCGTGTTACAGGCTTTCCGGCAAACATTATAAGAAAACGGCTGAAGATACAAAAATGATATATTTTCATGGTCCTATAATACTCGCGATGAAAAATATTTATTTAGATTTCTATTGTATCCGTGCGTTTTCAAGGAAACTGATCAAAACCTAGTGTCGGCATATCACGAAATTTCCGGGCGAATCGACACCATCTTTTCCTGGTAAACATTTCCGTATCGCCCTGAATAACAAGGAAATATTTATCAACCTAAATATTTCTGAAACGGGTATCTCTTCAAGTTTAATAGTAACTGAACAGAATTCAGATCAGTAAGATATCGGCCGAGTTATCTGTTGATTATACTTTTTCCGGCCTATTCAAAGAAAATTCTCATACCGTGCATACATGGAGAGGGTGTTAAAACATTCAGTTTTAGTTACGTATGTAATACTTCCACTATCATAGCCATAGCTAGATGATTGTCATTTTTATAGATCAATTTACACACAGAAAGCGACTTCCCGTAATCACAACCTTTAAAACAAACGCGGAAGGCACAGTGTAATTTATTTCCCCTGTAATAAACCCATTTTCACGTTCGTTGAGAGCGCTATATTTTGTTCCACACGTCCGCAGTTGAGAGCGAAGGCATGGCCTGTTCACCTAGTGTGTATTTATGCGCAGCTGAACACGTGCGATCGTCTTCTGTCAGCCGACAATCGTTTTCTTCCACACGACGTTTTCTTCCGAACGACAGCGGCACCTTCGGTGATGGTTTTTTTATCGTTCGCTACACAAAAAACGATGGTGCAAACGATGGGTGTGGTTGCTGAACGTTTTTTTCCATCGTTTAAAACGTATCAACAGCAAACGATGGACGGATACAGTCCCTTAATTTCCCTGCAGTGAGAAATCAAACTGAATAGCCAGCCACATGTGTGTATTGGATGGGCATTCAGCTATTGAGAGAGGCTAAGCTATTGAGAGAGGCTAAGGAGAGACTAAGCTGTAGCTCACCAGGGTGCCACGTAAGCGGATTAACACTGGCTCGACGACAACTCTAGCATTTCTCACACCTTCGCTAACGAGCGTGTAACATAATTTTAGCGGCAGTGCCCCCAACATGTTCGACTCGCACACCACAGAAAGCTAAGGAATATTGGGAGAAAATGCAATTTAAACTGAACTGATTACCGTAGCTGTTCGTATTTTGACGACTTTTTTTAAGCTGGCAAGGTGAGCTGGTCATTTTCTGAGGTATAATTTGTTTATGGGGGAAAAGCGCGAATTTGAAATATTCATGGCTCCAGTAATTTGCTTGCAAAAAATGTTGCGAATGGATCAAGGACGGAATGAAGGAACATAGGGGGTGTCAGAGCGATTGTCATGACAGTACAGAAAAATTTATAATCAAGCTACATTTCCTGCGCAACCGCATGGCATTTAACCAGCATTTCTCTGAATATTTTCGATAAATTTCTTGATCACCAAGTGATAACTGTAACAAAAATCAAAATATGTCTGTTTCCGGAAACAGGCTAGAAAACTTTTGAGTAGGTAGGGCCAAAAATTTATTTTGTTTGGGAAATAAATTTTATTGTGATGTCCAATGCCACTGTCACATGTGCAATGTTGCTCAAGTTTATTCATGATTATGCCTCTATTCGGCACAGTAAAATTTCTTTAGGCAGAGAAACGTCCCCAAATTAGCGAAAATATTCAAATTCCACCAATTCTGGCAAAATAGGTAGGCTTTCGAATCAAATATCAGACTTACTGATTGAGGAATCAACATAACTGAACATTGATTACCAATGGAAAAAAATATTTTAAAAAAGCCCTTTTTTTTTTTTTTTTTTTAGCACAACGTTTAATCCCTCTGATTTGAGCTGTTTGAGACAAGAAATGAGAAGAGACCTTTCAACACGCGTTTTGTCGAAGAACGAAAAATTTGACTTCACAATTTGATAAATAAGTTTGCTTGCATCTTCGGGGTTTATTTCAACGCATTATTTCAATGTATTCATAATAAAACAAAATCGGCAAACTGAGATTTTCTAGCAGAGAAATGATATAGACTTCGTTCAAGGAAAAATATCAGTTCACTTGCCCGTGTCCGCCGACGCACTTCGGCTTGTGCCATTTCAAGCCAACAACTCCGTATCTTTCTTCCGAAGTTGATTGAGAATATGTTTAAAATTGTCCTAGTAATAGTTATCGGGTCAACTAAAGCGTAAACGTTGGTACGTTTTCAATTCCCTGGTCTGGAAGTGTGCTTTATTCGCCTGTTTATTCGAGTCCGTTTATTTGAGATCGCCATGCTGGAAGAACATCACACTTTACGGTTGTCGCAAAACCAGGCACTCTCCTGCTCAAGAGATCCGAGTATAGCTAACACTCTGATTACCATCGTCACCTCTGTGCAGAGACTGATCGCTTCACAAATACCCGGGGTATATCTATACAACATGAACATCCGGGTGATTTCGTCAATCTCTTAACGTACAAGGACAACATCATCCACGTTCCGTGTAAAAATTACCCTACCAATTTCGAGCATTTCTTCGCAAAAAAAAACGTATTAATTCTCATCTGCCATCGCCCAAAAACTATACAGACTCACAACATTACAATTGTGACCAACTAGGCAAGTTTCAGTGCCTAAGTCTTCCTAGTTTTTCCGCTCTTGATGTACAAAGTTTTCTACAGCTCAATGGCTGCCCCCATGGCCAAGGACGATTCCAATAACCCCCTCCTCCTCCCGAGGATGGGGTTAACAAGTGATGTCATAATGGCTGCTCTAATATATCTATAAACTGACAATGAAAATGTGGGTGCTTGAGGTATTGCCCACTTTGAAGGTCAGAAGGAAATTGATCATGCACATTGAGACAAGTGGAATTCTAATAATTTCCATGAATTTCTGTGACTTTTTGTGAAATTTCAACTATTTATGGTGAAATTTTCTACACTTTTCCAGGACTTATGGTTTTGAACCTGTTCAAAGATCAAAATACTCAATGATATCATATAATGCCGCCTCAACAAGTATATCAATCCCATTAAGACAGCAGAATTCGGATGTGACGCATCCTACAAACTAACAAACTCACAGGCAGTGCATTGTGGGATATGAGGGGAATTCATGGCACTCTTCAACCAGAGACTCTATAATAAATTATAGGGTCTCTGCTTCAACATATGTTGAACTTATTTTTCCATGATTCATGAAATGCTATGCCAAACTACAAATACTATTCATTTCCAGGCCTAAAAAATTAGGTCTCAAATTCCAAAGATTCCTGTATAATTGTAACAATCTGTATAGAATTGTTAGAATTGGATTCCCATGGATTCCTCTTTTGATTGCGAGAATATTTTTGCATTGCGATGAAAAGCAAGTCTGTGAAGGATGTTTGGTCATGTGATCAGTTAGTTTGAGTCAGGATTCTTAGCTGCCATCAGCAAGGTAGTTCTGGATAAA
>JAVTVY010001226.1:0-35811 GCA_036873755.1 Hanleya hanleyi
ATGAATCGGAGATATCGACGATGTTGTTGATGAATGGGAACATGAAGGTATGCATCCTGGAGGTCGATGGAGGCTAGCCAATCGTCCGGTTTTAGGCGGGACCGTAATGCTGGAACTGATGTCATTTTGAAGTGTGGAGGTGGCGCTAGAGTGTCGTTGAGTCGACGTAGGTCTATAATCATGCGAAGCTGATCTGTGTCCTTCTTGGGCACGAGGAAGACAGGACTGTAGAATCCTGGACTTGCTTCTTCCACGGGTAATTCCCTGACAGCGCCCTTGTCCAATAACACTTGTACTGACTCCAGTAATGTCCGTACATATTCTGGCCGAACTGGAAGACGTGATGGTTTGGGTCTGATGATGAGCCTGGGGTACTCTAGAAAGGTGAGGAATACTCCATCTCTGAGTGATCTGGTGACCCACTTGTCGTCTGTGATGAGCTTCCAGTTCCGCCAGAAGATCCGTAGACGTCCGCCCACGACTGGATGATTGAATACCTTGAATTCTGGGAGGATGAAAGGATGATGATGATGACGGGTTAAAAACTGAGGCTGGGGACCGTCAATTCCGACGGTCGGGCTTCCCTCTGCCCCGGTCGGAAAACTTTCCTCCTCTGCCACGAAATGGTCCCTTCCCGTAGGAACGAAAATTCTGTTGGCTGTCCTGCTTGGGTAAGCTGCCCGAGTCTGGATGTGACGGCTGTGCAGAATGTCCTCCTCTGCCTCCTCTGGTCGATTTGCCTTGACCTTTACCCTTGCCCTTGCCTTTATTCTTGCTGTAGGTTAGGGCTCCGATCATGCGGGAAGTCTTTTCATCATTGACGGCAGGCATAACTGTCGAAATGGCTTGGTTGAAGAGATACTCGGACGACAAGGGTTGTTGTGCCAGTTCATTCTTCACCGATTCCAAAACTTCAGACTTCGGATGTTTAAGGTATGCCGCTCGTCGAGCCTGTACCATCGTAGCATAGGTAAACGCCCCCGTTTCCATGATATCCACATTCGACTTGTTCATCGAATCGATAAAGGCGGTGAGAAAGTCCATCTTGGGTTGTGAGAAAGTCAGGGATCCATCCTTATGCTTCTTGTCTGGATCCTGAATCACCCTGGAAATAGCCGTCAGGAACCAATCGGAATAAGATGTAATTCTGTGTTGTGTCAGCATCATGTCCTCCACAGCACAGGCCTGCTTCTGTTGAAGTACCACCGCTGGTGTCTTTGAGAAATTCAACAGTCTGTCGAGATCCGGGTCCGACTTCGGGGCCTTGAACGGTAAATTGTCTCCGTGAAGGGTGTAGGTCTTGAAAGGACCGGGCTTCTGGAGAGATTTCGGAGTCTTTAGCTGTCGATCCAGTGTCTCATACAGGGTAGCTGATGCCGGAGATGGTGCGCAGGTTGGCACATCCTCCTCCTCAGAAGGCTTGTTCAGTCCATAAAGAGTTGCCGCTGTAAGTTTTCTCCGTTTCCGGATGAGGTCGGTTGGCTGTCTGTCATCGCCGACCGTCGGATTGGGCATCTCCGGAACCAGCGTGTGTACCGCTGCTATCCTGGCTCTAAAGGGTATTCCGTCCTTGTTCTTGTCTTCTACCTCCGACTGGTGGGAGGGAGGTGACTCTGTATGAGACGAGGATGGCGAAGTGGAATGTCGTGCGTAATCCTCGTGGTCTGTATCCGAGTCTGCGTCGCTAGCAGAATGGGGTTGTGTCATCCCATGGGTCTCCGGTGAAGGAACCCTTACCGCGGTAAGGGGATGACTGTGCTTCTTGACCAAACTAGGTTCATTGCATATATCCCGCTGCTCCGGTTTGTCACGGTGCTCCGGGCGTGGTTGTTGACGGGAAACCGGTGAACGGCTTCTCCCTTGTCTGGTGTAAGGTCGTTCCGGGGTATAGTTCCTATGATCCCGCCTCCGGGGAGGTGAAGGGGTCCGACGTACGGGATGGTCCCTGTCCCGATGATGACGTACAGGATAGGAATCTCGGTGTTGTAATGGTGTGCGACTCCGTCTACGGGATCTGCTTGCCGTAGTACCGGGGTGTGGCTCCGTTGTACGAGTCCGGGTCCCGGTTGAAGTGGAAGCCGGTTCACGGCGTTCTCGCTGAGTCCGTTCCTCATAAGTCCGTGACTTCTTGGATGTGGAGTCTCGGTGATCTGTATAAGTCCGTTCTGGTTGAGTCCGTGACTTCTCAGATGTTGTTTCATGGTGCGTTGGATAGGTCCGTGTGGTGTCCTGCTCCGTGTCCCGGCTCTCGGCCGTAGTACGGCTCCGGGATGTGGTTTCCTTCCGCTATGCTCTGGTATCGGAGTCACGGCGGTCTGGATAGGTCCGTGAGGTCTCTCGCTCCGAGGTGTGGCTCCGGTCCCTGTAGGCCTTTGGCTTGTCCGAGTCCCGGCGTCCTGTAAAGGGCCGTGACTTCGTCTCCGGGGTACGGTAGTTCCTTGTGGACTTGGATAAACGGGAGGTGTTATCCGAGGAATCGCTTTGATCCGTGACTGTGACCGGGCTGTCTAGTAGAGTCCGTGTCAGCATTGTAGTCGATGCAGTAGAAGTAGACCGTGTCGCTGTGGCTTGGGCTTGACTGGTCTGCACTTTGTTCTTCGCAGGTACTGTCGACTTTAGGGCTATGCCACTGGGGGGTATCACCGGGCTTATAGTCGTAGTTACGGCTGTGTCTTCGTTTAGCGATAAGTCGTGTATTAGGGCCTGATTAGCTTCTGCTTTTTCAGCAGGTCCTTTCCTCTGGTCACCGGCAGCCCTCAGTAGTTGAGTACGTCTAGCTACAGCATAGGTAACCCAGGTAGCGTCGTCCCAGTCATGCCAGTTTACACATTCGGCACAGGTACTTTGTCTATAGCATATCTGTGCCCTGCATTTAAAACAGAAAACATGTGAGTCCCTTACGGGCCAAAACTGACGACATGATTCACATCTCTTACTATTCTTGATAGTTTGGGTGACTACGTTAGCCATAGTGAACTTACAGACCAAAAAAAATAACCCTAGGGTGCGTCTAACAACAACCAAAAGTTACTGTTTACAGGAGCTCTTCAAAAACAGGTCTTGTAACCAAGACTGCAAGGAAAAAGAGTGATGGACATGCGCGGAGTGCACGCCACCTGGCGGACGATCGACGCAGCGATCAGGGGAGATAATTTTGTTTGCAGAAGATCTCCAAATAGAGGATATTTGGCATTTAGTGATAACAGGTGAAGATTTGGGACACAAACTTATATATTTTTAGGGTTTTTACTCAGACGAATAAACGGCTATATCGGACTTAAAAAAGGTTATCCGTGTTCATCATTCCGGGTGACTACATGTACTACATGTGCACTGTCAGATTTTCTTTATTCGTTTCAATGATTTTTCACAGACTTATTGCGAGCAGAGCCTCTTAGGTTGTTACAAGGCCCATAGCAAGGGGGGTTTTTCTGGGTTCGGGCGAACCCCCCTTTCAGAAATAGCATATATTTTTCTCATATAAATGCCCTTTTCAAACACTGAAGCAAACCCCCTATTTGCCCCTTTTCCCATACAGCAAACCCCCTGATGTGCCATTTTGGAGTGAAGGTGAACCACCCCTCAGTACATCCTGGCTATGGCCCTGGTTACCTCCCACTATGATAACTCTTGTTACAGGACCCCATTTTGGTAACTCATGCTATGAAGTAACTCATGTTACGAAGTTCAGTAGCTTCATAAATTATGATGCTTGGTTGAAATATTAGTTTCACTGGCTATAATTTTATTTTTGTGTGTATCAAAGGCACAGAATATGAACTGAGCAGACAACTTCAAAAAGTTTCTGTGAAAACTACAAACTGTCACTTTTCAGTACAGTGTTACAATAACTCAAGATTATCCCCTCCATTTCAGCTAATGTTGCAGAAATGCTACTTCAACCACCAGTTTCAGAAAGAGATTTCTTCAATAAAATGTAAAATCATTTTGGTTCAGCTGGCCATAAGCAGATGAGTCCTAAATCAATAGTCAATATGTACATGTGTACATTTGCAGGGTTGAAAAACTTGGTACGGTAGTCATTGAAACTGCCCTTTTTTCAAAACTCAGTGGTAAATGAGTATCCCAACTGAATTATGAACCTTTAGGGGCATAGCCAGAATGCTAAATCATTTTGCCATCAGCTGATACATGTATTTATTTTTGAATGTTTTGTCCGCAATAACGTGAAATTGCCCAGAACCGTATCCATGTACATGTAGTTTCTCTACAAGGCTTACATTATATAGGGATGGTGTGCTTATGGTCATGGCTGTTGGCATACATGTAGTATAGACCATTTTTATTGATTTTTTGTACAGTGCCAAAAACAATGCATATTACATGTATATACCATGGGATAAATGCACTAATTGTCTCGCCATTTAACATGGCAAAATTCAACAACGTACCACACATTCATTATGTACATGAATACATGTACTGTATATCTATTGGTATGTGTATGACAACATTTAAATAATGGAGAGTGAACTTTCCAGTAACAGTACGGTGAGAATAAAATCACCAGTCTCCTACATGTATGTGCATAATATTACAGAGGTAGTGATGAAAGGGGGGGGGGGGGGCATATGATGGAGTAGAAATGAGCAGGGGGAATGGATGAGTAAAGCCCGGTGCACAAGAGAGCTATTCCCCGAGGTAATGACCTCAATTGCCTGTTGTCTCAGGGGATAGCTCTCGTGTGTAAGAGCAGATATCAAACTTGTTTGATAATTCCATGCACATCGCGAGACAAAATCCTCACCATGTGCGGTGAAAGTAAGCTAACAGCTCAGCCATTTTATACGACCGGCCAATGAAACGCATCTTACATAGATCTAATAGCTATTAACATTTCACCCTTCACGGAGTGCATAAATTAATGAATACTTTGTAATCAAGTCCACGAGATATTTGAAATTACACACTCCTTTTTCTGCAAACTGGAACAAGTTTGACTGATTGTTGGTTATTGTATAAGTAAAATTGCAAAATGTCCAGATGTGTGAGATTTCAATATAGCTGAGATTCCACGATAACCTAGTCCACTAACACACATTTCCGTCAATCATTGACGGAACATGACATTTGCAACACCTACATGTATAAATTCAAAAATATCGTTAACAAACAATGTGCCCTGTATCTTACTATCTTAAACATGTCAATGAATTGCAGGAGATGAAAATAAATAGGAACCCTATGAATTCCATGTACAGTTTTCAATTTAGCTGGACAAAACAAAAATGACATCTGCAACATTTTTGTTACCTATGTAATTTTTCCGTCAAAATCTATTTTGTATATTTACAAGAAATTTCTTGTAAGACAAGCACTTGCATATGCTCAGTGGAATTAGGCCCATTGTATTGATGTACATGTATCTGTACCCTTGTCAGTGTATGACATCACCCATGCTGTAATACAGGGTCTTTTCAAAATTTTGCTAATGTCATTTCCGTCACGGGAGTTGGACAGAAATGACATTAGCAACGTTTTTCAAATGCTCATAGTATCCATGTATTGGTATTAAACACACTGGCAATGGTACATATATCTTAATAAGGTCAAGCTAGTATCACTGTAAATCTTTTTTTGAATAATTTAGTTGATATTTGGTTTGTGGTGATTATTGTAAAAAAAGTATGACGGAAATATGACATTAGAACAAGTGACATTAGCAACATTTACATTTCTGTCTCCCTATTATACTGCAGACAAGAAATATACCGGATAAGACTGTCTCTCAACAGGGTAAAATGGTTACACAATGACAACCTTGGTGGGTTTAGCAAACATGTACATGACAAGGAGTTAGCTTTTTTTGTATTTTGAACGTTGCTAATGTCATTTTTCGGTTGGACGGAGAATTTGACGGAAAAGTGGACTAGGTTATCGTTGAAAGACGTGTACGAACAAATTCATGAATAAGACAAAGTACATATATTCACGCAGTGTAAAGCCCGGCGCACACGAGAGATATCAGCTGAGCTAACGGCCTCAATTGCCTGTCAGCTCAGCGGCTAGCTCTCTTGTTGTTTCAGCGCACACGGTGAGCAAAAGTTTCAAGAAATTGATTTCAGTTCCCGCATAACGTCTTCTTCAAGTCCATTTTGAAGAGTCGAGCGTATGAATCGAGTGAAAATAACATGCGATTCATTGGCCGGTCCGGTAAAACTGCTGAGCTGTTGGCTTGCGTTCGCCGCACACGCTGAGGATTTGGCCTCGCGAGGCGAAATTATCAAACAAGTTTGATATTTTTCCCCCGGCCTCGCGAGGCCAAAAACTCACCAAAAACTGCCCGCACACGAGAGCTAGCCCCTGAGCTGACCGGCAATTGAGGCGGTCAGCTCAGCTGATAGCTCTCGTGTGTGCCGGGCTTAAGCCAGCTCTCTCTATCCAGCTTGGGGGAGAGTTTGAATTGATAACTCTTGTCATGGATGTTCATCAGCACCAGCTATTATAGTACTTCAACAATCAACAATAATATAATTTGTGCTAAAATCAATACAATACAGCTCGACTCACTGAGCCGGCTCACATACAAGAGTAGATTTGCCTAGGAGTCCAGGGGGAAATTCCTGAAAATGGTAATAGGAGCCATCAATCTCTCAACTGTAATGGGCCAAGGCTTGTGTTATAACTAACCTGTTAACACTTTACCATTCTTCATTGATGTATTTACATGTATAGATGGTTTACTTCCTTTCTCATTTAATTTACATTCAGCCTGTGCAAATTCATTCAAAGCATCAATGCATATAAAATGTTCACTGCCATCATGCATGTCATGCCATGGGTGCCGTTTTACCCACAACCATGACAACTTATATAATCACGTCAAGTGCCCATGTACATAGATCTATCGCCAGAGTTACACATACAGTTTGCATGTGGCCTAGCTACATATAGTTGCATGTCGTCTAGTATGTAACCAAATTTGAATGAATTAAGACATATGTTTATCTGCTAGTCTTTAAAGTCATTAGCTGGATACATACAAGTACAGATTATTAGTATCATTGACATCGAGTAGTTTGAACAATATACTGTATCCCAGGATTATAGGAGAGAGAAATGGACTTATAGAATAACCAAAAAGATGCATGTAGTTTCCATTTAAGTTCATCAGGCTTGCTTCAGAATTGTATCAGACAAGATAAATGTACATCTGCGCTTCCAGACAAGAGGGTATTATCCATATCAAGGGATCAATACTGATACATGTAGTGAGTGTCTAACAGCCGTATTGGATTATAGGCCCTGACACCAACATGTATCTGGCACATATAGTGTTACAACCGTGGGACTTTCATAAACTGCAATGGGGATCGCCAGCCACACTAGGTGTCGCTAGTACTCCAGCAGGTAAAGAAGACGTGGCATCATAAAATGAACAATTATAACACTGTTGCATTATGACATTGTCTTTGGGATGTCCAGAAAAACGCCATGGGCATGCATGCACACGTAACCACCTGGCATCAGTTCGAGCTGGCGAATCTCAATACATCATGTCAAACCTGTAGGCTACCCTTGGGCATGCTTGAGGTGAATTGATGCCTGCAGCATAAGCTTATATCAGTCACAGTTCAGATTTTGTAGATTCTCTACAAGTTGCTTCAAGAGTATGTTTGCAACACCTCTCTTTGCTGCAACTGATTTGTGAATGAAGAAATGTAGGCCAAAAGTGTTCACGACTTCACGTCGCATCACAAAAACGAGCCATATTATTACACGCCAGTAATCTGTTGCTATGGAACTGTAAACAATTGCATGTCTGATATTAAGGTCGCAAAAAATTGTCTGATGTTCTGTTTAAGAAATAGGCCTACATTAACTGCCTGTTTACTACAGTAAAACAACTTAGTCTTAGAACAGATCAAGATACAACAGGAGGAGTCTAATTCTATGTTTGGTCATGAAGGCCGAATTGGCTAGTTTAACTGGCAAAATCTTCTAGCTGCTAGACTACATGTAAAATGTCCAACAGACGGAAAATGATACAAAATAATGAAATCCACCCTTTAAGTTAAATTACAGACTAGGAATCTGTTCTAAACATTCCGTGGATAGTTTAATCGAGCATTCTCACAACAACACAGCTTGTACCTGAACCGAGAAGTCAATTTCTCAGCTAGTGAGTTCTAGGGCTAGATTGGTTTCAGGAAAGTTGCGTTGCTTTGAGAATGCTCGAATAAACTATCCACGGAATGTTTAGAATGGATTTATATAGGTTGGGCAATACCTGTTCCATATTGGGGTATAGGGCTATGTCAACTTCAGTTTTATATATTTATGGAAAATGTGAACATCCACACATATTCTGGACTGCATGGATCTTTCAACAACATCTATGGCTTCATTGTTCCATGATTTTCACAGCAAATTATTTCTTCGTTTTATGATAATCATTCAAATTAGCCACTTTAATATTTCAAAAATGAAACATGGCTTCAAATAACATATTTGATGAAATTTATTCTATAAATGAAAATGATATGTGATGGCCTACTTGGCTCAAAGTCATCCAAGTTGCATGAATGTAGATGCATTGACTGATGAATAAATTAGATTAAATTGTCCGATGCAATGCACACACATGGCAGAGGTATCAAGGTATTTTCCTCAACCTGTTATATGTATATTACCGCCATAAAATATCTTGTAGGGGCTGCATGTCAGACTATCTTATTTGGGGATAATATGGTTTTCCCTCTTGCTTTTTATCATCATCTCTTGCTGTATACTATAAGACCCTACACATGTGGTTCCCAGGTGTGAAGGAATAGGACCCAACGTCGTGATACGAGTGTTTAAAGCGACGTTAAATCATATTCACTCACCTTCAACAATGGTCTGAATGTCTACCCCCGTCCCAATGAAATCTCTGACCCCAAATAAGAATAATTTAGCCTATTAGTGCACCACCAACTTACTTCCCTGAGATGCCGATTACTGGTCTCATCGACAACTGGTGGGAGAGACAAACTTGACATTTCCACGTCATTCTCTGTCAGTGCTGATTTACAGTTACACCTCAATCTGAGACAGAAATATAAACGACTCCCCCTACTTACGCGGGTCGCCATCTTGTTTCTTCCTTGATTCCCCACTCGACTGTTTCTGTCACTGTCGTTTTTTTGGTGTGGCACGCACCGACTCCCCTACCCCAACACTGAAGATCTACGTCACCCAACAGTACATAAAAGAATAAACAAATTATTCACACTATAAAAAGATCTGAGTCAGATTCAGAAAGAGAGTGGTGTCTTGACAAGCCGCCAGTGAATTTCTCCACATCAAATCGAACACGTTAGCGGTGAGTGACGTCACCGGCGGGGATACCCCGCTAAAGTAGGTCAAATCTATAATTAGCAGCTTATCGCCAGGGAATGCCGTGGCTCGGAATTAACTAGTAAACAAGATAGATTCATTATCAATCTCACGAACAATATAGATCTGCATGTATTAACAATTCTGTAATCCCGGATATTGAGCTGATCAATGCATATTTTTCATAATATGATAAATAAGACGACAGTGTGATGTGAGATGGGATATCCCAATCGGAACTCCCGAGCGGAAATCTACGAAGGGGACCAAGAAGGAGATCCCCGAGAAGTTGCGAATGAGGCCAGTGCGAGAAAGTTTGGTCATGCAGATGGAGGAGTAAGAGTATGAGGCGCCGTTTGTGACAATATTGTCAACGACAAATATATAGAGTTAAAACCAAAATATAAAGTCGCCGTTTGTGACAATATTGTCAACGACAAATATATAGAGTTAAAACCAAAATATAAAGTCGCCGTTTGTGACAATATTGTCAAACACAAATATATAGAGGTGAAACCAAAATATAAAGTCGCCGTTTGTGACAATATTGTCAAACACAAATATATAGTTAAAACCTTTGTAAATATATATAAAACGATATAAATAGGGCCTATATATAAAGTTATTTTTTTTTAAATTTTATAAATATTTTTTGAACATAAATAACGATAGGAAGTTAAGACGTTAAATTTAACGTAAATATAAAGTACACGAACTTGTAAAGTGTACATGTAAACCGGATATGCCCAAAGGAAGCTGCGCAATCGATGTGCGCGCGAGTAATACTGGTTAATCAAAACTGCAACTGGGTTCTGAAGCGAAACTATGACAGCGGTGAAAGCCACTCGCATGTCACAGATGTGTCGAATCAAACAATAAGATCACGTACCTGAACATATATTAGTTCACTGCCATAGTGATTTAGTAAAGGCCTATTCCAATTTTCAACAATTACTGTTATCATTTACAATCGTACTTCAGAGTTATCACATCAATTAGATATAAATACATCTACTTATGAATCACGGTATCCTAGCCTGCAGCCAATATCACGGCCTGCCCCTTTGATGTTCAATCTGCGATTCCGTCGGCCAAGTCGCTGGTTGCTATTTGCCGCATAGAAACATCAACAGAAGTTGAAATAAAACATGAAAATAACAAATATTAGGCAATTTGAAATCATACTGAATATGAGCATATTTCATTGACTAGAATATGACCATTCATAGCCTAGTTACAGGATTTGGAATTATATTGTCGTTTTGTATCATTTATCGTTTTTCGATAATTTCCGCATTTCCAAACAAGACAAAAATTAGCGGGGAATTTGGTATAAGTACAGCGAATGTGGAAACTAATGGCTCATGAGGAACCGGTTGCACAATGCTTGTATCCTCAAACATACCGTTCTCAAATTATGAAAGAACAATGGCACCTACTGTGGGAACCACCAGTGTGGATTGTACTGTTGCGTTCACCGTTCCTCGTTTTCATTAACGAGATCATCTATTATAGCATGATACGCTTACTTGATCTCAAACTTTTTAGGTTTTAAGTTAGTATAACGTAATTTGAATAAAATGAACTGTTGATATTCGTAAGCGGTAATTACTGGGTTCAATCCCTGGCTGGGTCATACCAAAGACTTGAAAAATGGAACTTGTTGCTTCCTCGCTCACGCTCAGTATTGAGAGGATAGAACAAGGACTGGTTCGCTCGGTGTCAGTATAACGTGACTGAGTGGGGTGTCATGTCTGCCTACGGCATGATATTTCGGTGGGACAGCAGTATAAAATGTCAACATTAAATCTGCACTGTTACAAGTAGGTATACCCCCGCCCCTTCCACTCCCCTCCCTTCCCTTCCCCGTCGTGATATAGCTGAAAAAATGTTGAAAGCGACGTTAAACCCTATTCACTCACTCGTCACCGTATATAATAGGGTTAACACCGATGCCCATCAAGAAAAGATATTAAAAGAAAACAAAGAAATGTACCGCGAAATCCAAATAAAACATTGAGTTGATGGGCCGCGAAATCCGAATGGGAAGCGGCCCTTAAACTACAATTTCAATCAATCAAAAATGCCCATCAAGAACCCATCGGGCCAGAAGTGCTCTTCAATACACACGTATTGAAGATCAATTAGCGATTAGCACGCAGGGGTAAAACGGCTTCGACTGATTCCTCAGTTATTAGTAACAGCCTCAGTTATTAGTAACAGCTTCGAGGCAGCGCAAAAGTGAAAAAAGGCCAATGTAGTGTTCCTCATGAGCCATTAGTGTCCCATTCGCTGTACTTATACCAAATTCCCTGCTAATTTTTGTCTTGTTTGGAAATGCGGAAATTATCGAAAAACGATAAAATATACAAAACGACAATATAATTCCAAATCCTATAACTATAGGCTATGAATGGTCATATTCTAGTCAATGAAATATGCTCATATTCAGTATGATTTCAAATTGCCTAATATTTGTGTTGCGCATAATTAATATATCGCTATTTTCATGTTTTATTTCAACTTCTGTTGATGTTTCTATGCGGCAAATAGCAACCAGCGACTTGGCCGACGGAATCGCAGATTGAACATCAAAGGGGCAGGCCGTGATATTGGCTGCAGGCTAGGATACCGTGATTCATAAGTAGATGTATTTATATCTAATTGATGTGATAACTCTGAAGTACGATTGTAAATGATAACAGTAATTGTTGAAAATTGGAATAGGCCTTTACTAAATCACTATGGCAGTGAACTAATATATGTTCAGGTACGTGATCTTATTGTTTGATTCGACACATCTGTGACATGCGAGTGGCTTTCGCCGCTGTCATAGTTTCGCTTCAGAACCCAGTTGCAGTTTTGATTAACCAGTATTACTCGCGCGCACATCGATTGCGCAGCTTCCTTTGGGCATATCCGGTTTACATGTACACTTTACAAGTTCGTGTACTTTATATTTACGTTAAATTTAACGTCTTAACTTCCTATCGTTATTTATGTTCAAAAAATATTTATAAAAATTAAAAAAAAAAAACAACTTTATATATAGGCCCTATTTATATTTTGGTTTCACCTCTATATATTTGTCGTTGACAATATTGTCACAAACGGCGACTTTATATTTTGGTTTTAACTCTATATATTTGTCGTTGACAATATTGTCACAAACGGCGACTTTATATTTTGGTTTTAACTCTATATATTTGTCGTTGACAATATTGTCACAAACGGCGCCTCATATAAGAGCCTACAACGATTAAAAAAAAAATAACATAGCCTTCCCATAAATATCAGACATTACTTTTATTTATTGGATAACAGTGTGTTTCTCTTTCATCTTTGGCTCAATTAAAGTCATTCCCTATAATGTCAAGCCGAGTTACTACAGTGTTTAATTATCTACCATACCCTGTTCTCTATGACATAGAATAAATTTTATTCTATGAAAAAAAAAAAATTGATATATATATATATTAATTTTCAGAATTTATCGGGGAAAAAAATTATACGAAGACATCGACCATCCAATATCCAACAGGCCAGGCAACTGTGACCGGATCCGATTCCTTTATTGACCCGGGGTTAACATACAAGGCCATTAATAATACCTTAATCTGTGAGCGTGTCGTGGCCGAATGGTTAGAGTGTCTGACTCTAACCCGGAGTGCTACAGCTGGCGTGGGTTCGCGCCTCGCCAGGGGTCGGCGTATTCGACTGAAATTTTTTGAATTCGACTGAAAAAATGGAAACTCGGTAGGTTATTTGTTGATAGCTCGCTTAATACTTCTTCGATTCTGACAATCCAACAATTTTGATGACAAAAGTATTTTTATTTTTGAGATAGTGGGCAACTGAAAAAATCGTGTCGACTTCGCTGAAATTTCTTCTGGACCGACCGACATGCGGTTTTTCTTGTCCGGAAAATTATTCCGTGGACTGACTGAAATACTTTTAGGTTTCCGGAACGCTCTACTTTCTTACGAATAAAATGATATAAAATTTATGCATGTACCTTCTACCGTTTTCCGTAAAAGGGTTCGCTGAAAAAAATTGATTGAAAATCAAGACATTTTCAGCCGGATCGGCGTGACTGGAGCGAATTAAAACTCGGATTTGAAGACGGACTTCAGAAGGTTCCGAAAATCCGGAATCAGGATCGCGGGTAAGTTTATGGGAAGATTGGTTATATCGGTTGGTCGTCAGTGTCGAATTAAATTTTAAAAGCATAGTTTGCACAAAAAATATCCTATTTTTCAAATAAATGAATGTTTCTCATGTAATAACTTAATGTAAATGTTTGTCATGTAAATGTAAATGGAAATAGTATTGTTCTATGGTATAAATATAATTTTGAATTGATCATTAATTTTAAATACATATATTTTTATGCATGTACCTTCTTGTACCTGAAAAATGACCAGGAATATACATATTTTGTTCTCAGTAATTATTATAATTTATATGAACTAAAATGAATTCTATCATTGTGAGTTTTGTTCACTTACTGACTTTTTGATATCTCACAGCCCAGACTGGTGAACAGTTAATTAAGTTTTAATCCCATGCAATTAATCCCTAACCGCTAATCCGTTACCACATTTGCCGAGAGTGACGATCGTTAAAAGATTATGTGAACAGAATAGGTAATCAGATTAGGGCCATCAGATTAACCATTCCAATAGTGAGCAGTTATTCGACTTTTCTGTATAGTCAAGTCAAGTCAAGTCAACTTTATTACGCCCAAGGCCACCGGGTTGCCCACTATCTCAAAAATAAAAATACTTTTGTCATCAAACTATATATTTTTGAAAAGAGAATCTCTTCAGCTACTCCGGAAACTTTAGATTGTCAGAATCGAACCAGTATTAACCGAGCTATCAACAAATAACCTACCGAGTTTCCGTTTTTTCAGTCGAATTCAAATAATTTCAGTCGATTATCTGATCCCCTCGCCAGTGACCGCTTACGTATATACTCGCCTATTCACAAGGCGCTGGGCTTATTCGGTGTCCAGGGTAATATGGACCGATGGTGGAACTAGTTGCTACGCTAGACCTTCGCCAGCGGAAGCACTCGGGGAATAAAGTACCTGGGTGTCTTTCAGTGACCGCTAGATAAATCCACTCACAATAGTACATCGCACACACCTGGTCAGAAAAAGGGACGGGTCTATATGTACAGTCAGGAGGTGTCAATGCACTGTAAATAAGTTACTTGCACAGCCTGCACAGCACGGGACCTCGACTGTTACTGTATGGCAAGCCGTTTCAGTATTTAATCGGTTATTCCACATATGTTGAAAACTTTTGCACATATGTCAAAAAGTTTTTAACATATGTATAAAACTTTTCAACATATGTCTAAAAGTGCGAATTTATTCCACATATGTGTAAAAGTTTTATACATATGTTAAAAACTTTTTGACATATGTGCAAAAGTTTTCAACATATGTGGAATAGTTAATTTATTTAACATATGTGTAAAACTTTTCAACATATGTGTAAAACTTTTACACATATGTCTAAAACTTTTACACATATGTCTAAAAGTTTTCGACATATGTTGAAAAAAAAGTTTTTGCACACATGTCTAAAACTTTTACACATATGTATAAAACTTTTCAACATAAGTGAATTAGTTATTTTATTTCACATATGTGCAAAACTTTTCCACATATGTCTAAAAGTTGCGACCTCAGCCGAAGGCATCGACTGCTCCCTGGTATCATTTTGGCGCCTTTTCCTCCTGCAAACAAAGGAACAATCTTTCCACAATGATAACATATTCAGTAAGGTTGACCTTGAAATGGCTGTAAGAGTTGAGTTCGTGTGTTTATTTATCTGTGACCCAGCTGATAACTCCTACACTACCGTGTTTGGGTCCTGTGTGTCAAATGTCTTGTTAATTCAGGCTTTGTTCATACCCCAGCCCGGTTATCCTCGTTCGTTTGAAGTTTGCATGGACACACCGTACTCTGTACCACATTTAGCTACCGCACACAGGGGCTTGTTGTTGATAATACTTTAGGATCTTAATTTTCATATATACTCTCCTCGTACTCATATTTATGAAGTAGGATGAGAGTATATAAGAATATAATATCATAATTAATAACTGACCAACAACAAGCCCCTGTGCTAAACCGCAGTTTGTACGATCTGCGTTATAGCTACAGGAGTAGAGGTGCGTTCAGTAAGGAAGATAGTCATGTATGGACCTTGAATCTAATATAATATAGTACTATTATTATTATTATTATAAGCTTCCGTGTCCTCACTGTAGCTTCACATGTCTCGCATAGTCAGAGAGACGAAAAACAAACCCCGAAGGGACAGCGCCATTTTGAAATGGTCGTTAGATAACAAACATTCACGAGAGATTATACCACAGGGAGCAGTCCATTTCCTTTCCATTAACTCTCCTGGAATTTATTTAACATATGTACAAAACTTTTGCACATATGTAGAAAAACACTTTATTTGACATATGTGGAAAAGTTTTGCACATATGTATAAAACTTTTCAACATATGTGAAATAGTTAATTTATTTTACATAGTGTCAAACTTTTCCACATATGTGTAAAACTTTTCAACATATGTGTAAAACTTTTGCACATATGTCTAAAAACTGTTTTTTACACATATGTGGAATTCTTTTGTACATATGTGCAAAAGTTTTCAACATATGTGGAATAACCGATTAAATACTGAAACGGCTTGCCATACTACTGACCCTGTCTTGACCACCCTAGTAAGCGGCGGGGTTACTGCAAGCTTCTAAATACCTCTGTAAGAGGGTGCTCCTAGATGAAAGGAGGGATTTCCGAACCAACAACAACAATAAGGCGAGGAAATATTCATGTTGAGAGGTTGAGTTAACCCTAAAGAATTAAAGTACTCTCGCTTTACCGTGCCGGTACGATACTGGTCGGCATTTTCGCTCGGCAAATAAGGCATGTTCCGTTTAACAGACTCACTCCACTTATGCCCCAGTATGATACTTAGTCAAGAAAATAACGTCGAATAATTCAGACAAAGAAGAGTTCACATCAATGATATGGATATGAATACCAAGCAGTCGGACTTGGCGAAGTTGATTCGGCCCACCCAAAACACAAAATATGTTGTGAGAACTGATTCTAGTCGGAATTTTCAAGTCGACCCCTACAACCCCAGGCCCGTACGCAGGATTTCTAGCGGCCGGGGTAAAAGCATTTCATATAAAGCGGAACGTGAGTCCCAGCAATGCGCGCTACAAGCGCGCCACGCTAGAGGATCCGGGGGCATGCCCCCGGATAAAATTGAAACTCTGGACTTCTAAGGGGAAAATAGTGCTCTAATATAGCTGCTGCTGTGTTGTTTTTATAGGGTCCAAAAACGTGAAAATAACTGAAAAGTATGAACCATATGGGGAAACATAAATAACAACAACGGTCGTTAATTCAGGTAAAAATACAAGCAATACTAGCACTGATTTATTTCACTATTAATCATCACTGTTTTGTTGTGTTGTTGGACACACATAATACACGAGGAATATAACATTGGTCAATTATTTTCCGGTGAGACCAGTCACTCCGTTGAAGTGAGTACCGTACAATGATTCATGTTCCACCGAAGGCCAAGGTGAATACTTGTTTTTTTTCTGGAACATTTAACATATTAATAACCGGATTAGATGCTGTCAACCATTACGTCCCTGATAGAGACCTCACATGTCGTCATTTCGAACAAAATTACGTCACAGGAAAAGCTTTGTTCACTGAGTGAATATAACATACAATTTATGCGGTGAAGGGGCCTACCAAAGACTTTCCGTAAAATACCACGTGACGCCGAGTGGACCGATAGCGCACCAATGTTCATGTGATAAATGATAGCAGAAGTTTATTAACGCTTCTGAAGATAGTAATAGAGAAATGGGGCTGTCACTTTGAAAAGAGATACACAGAGAAACTGGACTGGCACTTTGCAAATAAAGAGATAATACACAGTCACTTTGCAAAGAGATAATGTACAGTTATGATCTTTTGATGATGTCTATACAGAGCGTTAAAAACCCAAAGGAGACTGAGCCCCCCCTGCGTACGGGCCTGACTCTACATAAATTTGAGAATCGTTGTTTGTACATGCCGCAGATAAATACCACAACGCCAAAGAAGAGTTATCACACAACTCAAGAGTTATACTCAGTGTCTGTATGATGAAATTGAAGTTGGTGTGGTTCAAATATGAGAACAGGAAATCCTCAAAAAGGATACCAAACATCATATATCCGGAATCTGAGGAACCTAGATTGGGAAAGTAGTAGTTAAAAGCTAAAAAGGTCATATTCACCTCTTGCACTTAAACTTGAGGTGTTGGCGCTGGAGATTGAAAGTGACCTCTGCCAGAGTTTGGCCGCCATCGTGAATTTGGTAAAAAACGTGCCACAATGTGGCAGCGGCTTATTCTCTTGAACTCTGATACAAGGTCATGTGACCTTTGTATTCCTCCGCGGTGATGCGGTCATGTCTGGTGGTGATGCGGTCTGCCTCCAGACTTCAAATATGCTGCATGGTGCGATTGGGTCGTATGAGGTATCAAAGTGAAGCATTCGTGAAGGGCAATCTGATGGGCTGGGTGTGGGGTTGAAATATCGTCATTCTGCGCATGCGCGGTAGACCAAGGGTATGGAAATAGACGTTTTGGGATCTAGTGGAGCCCCTAATGGGCCGATGGAGTTGTATGAGGTATCAATGTGAAGCATATGTGAGGGGGCTTCCGCTTCCGTTCACGTGACCGGAACTGACCTTTGGCCCCTGCGCACAATTTTTATCCGGTATTGTTTTGTCAGCGCGCAGGGGCTAAAGGTCAGTTCCGGTCACGTGAACGGAAGCGGAAGTGACCTCACCGAGGTCATATGCAAATTATTGAGGTCAACAGGTGTCCAAAACCAGGATGTAAGATGAGAGCCCGGATGTAAAACGACAGTACCCGGATGGGAGACGGAGGAACGAAGGGAAAAACCCACTTGGAAACCCGGATGTTGACAAGGTCCCGGATGTAAAATCCACAGCCCATACATACACACACACAAACACACACGCGGGTAATGCGTCTCAGTCGTACACCAGTACACCAGTGTCGGACCTCGACTTGGGATAGTTTAACTGAATGTGCTAAAAATAGACCACCAGCTAGCGTGCTATAAAAGGGAAGCGGCCTGGCCGTTTCATCAGACACTCTGTCAACCACCAAGATGTTCACTTGTACTACGTGCTCGAAATCATTCACTCGTCTGCACGACTTGCGCCGCCATGAGGCTACCAAGCACGAAGGAACCGCCCAGTATAGCTGTACGATATGTACACTGTCGTTTCAGCGCCCGGATCATTTACAGCGCCACACACGTGCACACCATGAAGTACCCAAGCGTCCATGCGAAGAATGTGGTCGGATTTTCAAACTGACCAGCCAGTTGCTGCGACACCAACGCACCCGACACCCTGTTTCGCAGCCACGTTTGCAGGTAGAAGAGCCCGTAGGCACCAGTAACGAGACAGCGGGAACTACCACCCATCGCACGAGGGCTGATGATGATGTCGCCCTAATTCAACAGTCAAATTCCGACAAGACCTTGGGCCAGATTTTGTACGACGTGGAGGGCAAAGTACACTTCGTGGACGAACCCATAAATGTTCCTAGCGATCTGTTATACGAAGACCATCCAGTGAGTGACATCTATCGGCGCCATTGGCCCATGATCCGGCACTGTTTCTACCGTCATCGCCCTATTCAAGATATCTACAATTTCCGACTGACCGACCTCGCCCGCCTACGCAGCTACGTGGAAGCCATCTTCAACGATCAAACTACGGCCTTCAAGTTGAATCTGGCGTTTGGTTATGTGCTGCAGCATAAGGACACAGACCAAGCCCGATATTTTTACCCGAGCAGTAACATCCGGGTATTTGACCAACCGTTTACCATCATTAACCGGGCGTCGCTAGAGGCGATGCTGGAGAAACTGGACACCGTGAATCCCTTGGAATGGGCCCAACAACAACGCCCCAACACACACCGGGTCGTAGAGAGGGTGATCAATGTCACGTTTTTCGTGACCAAGCTGACCGACCACCCCATCGGCTGAATGCGTCACCGATGCACTGATGAATACCATAACATGCCGTACATACTCTATATGTCTACATGCTGAGCGTCGCTGAACGCCAGGTGGTGGTGGTGAGAGGCTAATAAAACGTGTATTACGCAATGTGCCTGTTGTTGTTGATGTCTCCTGGTTGTGTTTATATTGAATGGGTCTGAGCATATTGATGCGATGAGAAGAAGTTTTCGGAGAGAACGTAATTCTACATTGTGCACGGATGGACACAAACACAAACACACACACGCGCGCGCAATGCGGCTCATGAAAAGCCCGGATGTAAGATGAGGACACGGCTGTACAACCACAGTACCCGGATGGAAGACGGAGGAACGATGGGAAAAACCCACTTGAAAACCCGGATGTTGACAAGATCCCGGATGTAAAATCCACTGCCCACACACACACACACACTCACACACACACGCGCGTAATGCGGCTCAGTCGTACACCAGTACACCAGTCTCGGTCCTCGACTTGGAGTAGTTTAACTGAGTGTGCTAAAAATAGATCACCAGCTAGCGTGCTATAAAAGGGAAGCGGCCTGGCCGTTTCATCAGACACTCTGTCAACCACCAAGATGTTCACTTGCTCAACTTGCCAGAAGCAGTTTACTCGTCTAAGAAGTTTACGACGTCACGAGGTCTCCACCCACAACGATGCATGGTATACTTGTATAATCTGCGCACGGTCATTCAATCGAGAGGATAATTTACTGCGCCATGAGAGGGCACTTCACGAGGGTGCGACGGTACAATGTAACGATTGTGGTCGACTCTTTAAACGACCCAGTCGGTTAAAACAGCACCAACGTTTGATTCATGCCCCGTCTCTACGGTTTGGGCGACAATTTTCCACTAAAGAGGAGCCGCGGAAGGTCAAACCCAGTGAAGATGAGCCCGGAGAGACGAATACCACTGGTGATGCGATAACGGAGAGCTCGCCTATACCCACAGTTCAGAAGAGCCTAGATATCCAGCCAGTCCCTAGCATTACTGTACCTAGTCATACGCCTGACAACATCGAACATTTTTTGGAAGATGCAGTGGATGCTCCTAGCGATCTGTTACAGGACGCCCATCCAGTGAGTGACATCTATCGGCGCCATTGGACCATGATACGGCACTGTTTCCACCGTCATCGCCCTATTCAAGATATCTACAATTTCCGACTGACCGACCTCGCCCGTCTACGCAGCTACGTGGAAGCTATCTTCAATGACCATGCTACGTCCTTCAAATTAAATCTGGCGTTTGGTTATGTGCTGCAGCATAAAGAGACAGATCAAGTCCGATACTTTTACCCGAGCAGTAACATCCGGGTATTTGACCAACCGTTTACCATCACGTATAGGGCGTCGCTAGAGACGATGCTGGAGAAACTGGACACCGTGGATCCCTTGGAATGGGCCCAACAACAACGCCCCAACACCAAGTGGATAGTGGAGAGGGTCACCAATGTTACGTTTTTCGTGACCAAGCTGACCGACCAACCCATCGGTTGAACGCGTCACCCGTGCACTGATGAATACCATAACATGCCGTACATACTCTATATGTCTACATGCTGATCGTTGACTTGAGCTCAGTAAACACTTGTACCTAATGTGACGGTGCGTTAAATAATAAAACATGGTGTTCGATATTTCAATTTGTTTTGCTGTGAACATACGAAACATACCCAGGGCGGCTCCCCCAGCCTGGGTATGATGTAACATTGGGGATAATAAACTGTATGAACATTGCTGAACTTGTTGTTATTCATGTGGTATAATACAGCACAGATTTGGTATGATGCGAGACAGATATGGTATAATACAGCAAAGATATGGTATAATGCATGACAGATATGGATGGTCCATCTCTAGACCAAATACCTTCCTTCACTGACCCAAAATGCCCACTTTCGCTACTACTCGTACTGATGACGTCACCAATGACGTCACAGATGCTGTGGACATCCCGCAAATCGTGGGGAAAAATTGGCACTGAGCCAATTATAAAACATGTTCTTTCGCTACTACTCGTACTGGTGACGTCACCGATGACGTCACAGATGCTGTGGACATCCCTAAAATGGAGTCTACACCCCCAGAACTGCAAGATGACACTTCTCACGAGGCATTCGGACCAAGGATGGCCCATCTCCACCCCAAATACCTTCCTTCACTGCCCAAAAATGTCCACTTTGGCTACCACTACGCGCGGATGCATGCGATGACGCCATTTCCGAGCTCTGAGCTCCACAAGCTTTGAGCTCCAAGAGCTCTGCCACACGGGAGCTACCACCACCACCGGGCGTTGACGCCCGCCAACGCCCGGTGGTGGTGTTGGTGGTGGTACCCCCAAAATGCCCACTTTGGCTACTACTCCTACTGATGACGTCACCGATGACGTCACAGATGGAGTGGACATCCTTCAAATCGGAGCCTACACCCCGAGAGCTACAAAATGACACCCCACACGACGCATTCGGAGCAATAGTGGTCCATCTCTACACCAAATACCTGCCTTCACTTCCCCAAAATGGCTACTTTGCTTACTACACCCAACTGCGCATGCGCTGATTGACGCGACTTGCAATAAAAACACGCCATTCTGACTCTACCCGACAAAAGCTTCACTTTGACACCTCCCACAACCCATTTGGACCACTAGTGGGCCATATCGGCCCCAAATGTCTATTTCCATACTACGGCCTGCCTGCGCATGCGCAGAATGACGATATTCATACCCCACATCCACCCAGTCGGATGCTCCCTCACGTGTGCTTCACATTGATACCTCAATCGACTCCAACGGACCAATAGTGGCCCACCTAAACCCCAAACCGTGTATTTCCATTCCCTTTTCCAACAATTCCCTGTCTGCGCATGCGCAGAATGTTGAACACGAACGACACACTTTTCCAGGCGGATGCTCCTTCACGAATGCTTTACATTGATACTTCACTCAACTCCATTGAACCATTGGTGATCCACCTAGACCGCAAAACGTCTATTTCCATACACTTTGTCTATTGCGCATGCGCAGAATGACGTCAGTTCCACGTCATACTAGTCCAGGTAGATGCCCCCTCACGTATCCTTCACAACGATACCTCAATCGACCCCATCGGACGACTAGGGGCCCACCTCGACCGCGAAACGTCTATTTCCATGCCCTATTCCCACAATTCCCTGTCTGTGCATGCGCAGAATGTTGACAACGACCGAGGCACTAGTCCAGGCGAATGCCCCTCACATAGGCTTCACATTGATACCTCATACGACTGCATCGGCCCATTAGGGACTCCCCTAGAGCCCAAAACGTCTATTTCCATACCCTTTTCCCACAATTTCCTGTCTGCGCATGCGCAGAATGTTGACAACGGCCGAGACACCAGTCCAGGCGGATGCCCCCTCACATAGGCTTCACATTGATACCTCATACGACCCCATCGGCCCATTAGGGTTTCCCCTATATCCCAAAACGTCTATTTTCATACTCTTGGTCTACTGCGCATGCGTAGAATGACGTCAGTTCTACGTCATACCCATCCCGGTAGATGCGCCTTTACGAATGCTTCACATTGATACCTCATACGACTCCATAGGACCATTAGTGGCCCACAAAGACCGCAAAACGTCTATTTCCATACCCTTTGTCTACTGCGCATGCGCAGTATGCCGATTTTCCAACCCCGCACCCTCCCCATCGGATGCCCCCTCACATATGCTTCACAGTGATGCCTCATACGACTCCATAGGACCACTAGTGGCCCACCTCGACCCCAAAACGTCTATTTCCATACCCTTTTCCCACAATTCCCTGTCTGCGCATGCGCAGAATGTGAACACCGACCGAGACACTAGTGCAGTCAGATGCCCCCTCACATATGCTTCACATTGATACCTCATACAACTCCATCGGCCTATTAGGGGCTCTCCTAGCTCCCAAAACGTCTATTTCCATACCCTTGGTCTACCGCGCATGCGCAGAATGACGCTATTTCAACCCCGCACCCAGCCCATCAGATGCCCCTTCACGAATGCTTCACTTTGATACCTCACTCGACCCAATCGGACCATGCAGCGTATTTGAAGTCTGGGGACTACTTTTTCTCCGTGGAGGCAGACGCATCACCGCCAGACCGCATCACCGCGGAGGAATACAAAGGTCACGTGACCTTGTATCAGAATTCAAGAGAATAAGCCGCTGCCACATTGGTAACGTTTTTTACCAAATTCAAGATGGCGGCCAAACTCTGGCAGAGGTCACTTTCCAATCTCCAGCGCCAACACCTCAAGTTTAAGTGAAAAGAGGTGAATATGACCGTTTTTAGCTTTTAACTACTACTTGGGAATCTTCGACCTCCAGAAATACTGCTGTATATACTTTATCAGAAGTTCACTTCTGACTTTATATATGCAGCTGTTAAGTAACAATTTTTCTCGATTTTTAAATGCCTTTTCTTCTCTGGGCATAACTGAGAAGTATTCTATAATGTGTCACTCCTTCGGGAGCTGGTCAGTTGTCAGTTGGCATCCTTCTTAGCCGATTTGTTTTCCATCCATCGCGGATATTGCTACATCTGGCCTCTCAGGAATGTTTGGGAGTGCATCATGTTTGGACGAGACTGACTGACACATCCTGCCATGGCGTATTCCGTAAATCAATTTTGGCTCATAGAATCCTTGGATCCCGGAAAACCACAATGCCTTTGTGTATGCTATTCTCGTGGGAACGTATAGCAACCTCAATTTGGTAAGAAGGTATTTTGTGAATAATAATGATTTCACAGTAGACAATGGTATGGGGCTATATTTTATATACATAGGGTTCAGTTATTAAAACAGTTCCCATTCCGCCGGGAAAATGTACCATGGAATATTAGGACAATTGTAAAATACGGTACCATGGACTTGCCATGGTTGTAAAGTGGTATACCACGATTTCCCATGTACTGTGTACCATCCTGATACATGTACCATGGTAATTTGGGTCAATTTTGGCATGTCACCATTGGATTAACTGTGGTATAATTTACCGTTGAATATATTAGCTGTATCTGTCTCATGCTATGGGATTTTAGGGAAAAACTCACGGTATACCTCTCTGAAAACTACTGAATGGCTGCCAAAAGCAATGATCAATGGACTTATATCAAAACTGTCTTGTATATATATACTTGCCGAGATATGGATCTGGAACAGAGAACTGACAGTTATCTTGGCCCTAAAACACAAGTTTGCACACAAGAATGACCAACAGATAAACCGTTTTTAACAAAAATTGGAATTCTGATGATGGCTCGGCCGCCATTTTGCACATTGTCGGAAGTGCACACATTGAAAAACGTCATCACTGATTTCATGAACCTCACTCCCCAGTGGTTAAGCTAAGGAATGGCCGCAAATGTATGGGAATCAACGTGCTCTTCCAGTGTGGATTTTTGTACGTAAACGTATGCCGTGACCAAATCATTCAGGTAATAACAAGACCAATCCTTTCGCTTTCAAAGTATATCAAATATATCAAGTTAAATTGATAATTAAAAAAAAAAAAAAATAGGATCATTTGAACGACCCTACCTCCCCCCTCCCCCAAAAAGGATAGTTTCCTTCCTACATCTGGCCAGTGCGTCTTTTTTGCTCAATATCTCCGTAGTTGCCCACCTTCCGAAAAGTCCACCCAATCTGGAAAGTTGTAGGTACCAATAAGTGTGAATTATACCTTCAAATGCTGTCCCTGGCTTATCGCCTATATCTATTAAATAGTCCATCCATAGACAATGTAGAACATAGAGACCATTTCTTTCTTAAAAAATAATAAAACTTCTCTAATGAATGTCAGGAAAAGGTATCGGATTTTGACGCAAAACGTTTTCTGACGGACGTTTACCTACTGTGAGTCGTATGTGACGTCCGCTTGCTGTTAATTATTAGATACCAAATGTTCTAAATATGTACGGTACATAGTTTGAAGTATATCGTATACCTGGTACATGATACATGATATATGAAAAATCACACTGTCAGAGTTCAAGGTCAAAAGGTGCGTTTGGTACAATGGGCACATGACCTAGTGGAATCTTTGGTTATCTTAATATTTTCGACATGTTCGACTTCGTCAGCCGTGTTATAGTCTCAGGTACAGTATGATATGCACTCATTTTGTATACTAGTTGTACTTATTAATCTTGGCATTACTGGAATCAAAATATACCAATCATGTAACAGTATGAAAGACAATGGTGCGGGTTCAACAAATTCAGTAAGGCGTTAAATCAAACCAAACCTATTTCCTTATCTCCCAGTGCAATACATTTATATTTCTAGTACGGTACGCATTATATTATACTGTTTTCCAGGTTATAGACTGGAGTTTAATGTGAAGATAGATTAAGATGAACTTATTTGTGATCATCTAGGTCAGGCTTATCGGAGCAGATATGAACATATGGACCATGGACCAACTGAAGAATGTAAAAATCGACATGGAAATGTTTTTGCTCAAAGGAATCTCCCGTCTTCTATGGAAATAACGTCTCTCGCCTGTGATTTGTATATATTTATGAAAAGCTTTATCCAAAATGCCTTCGCTGTAAGGACAAAATATGACTTCCTTTCACGGCGAAACTCATCCATGCGTGAAGGTTTACTGTACTCTTGAAGTTGACCTGATTCAAATTGGAGAGTTCTATAAGAGGTGTGAAAAACTAACGACATCTGGCGATTAAAAAGCAACCATATGACTCCAGAGGAAAGCCACTCTCGGCAACTCGCATTCAAACTACAATACGGAGGATTACAATAGGAAGAGCCTTGATATATCAGCCTCGCTTTTATTGTAGCTGTTCATGTGAAAACTATGAAGTACCAGCACGGTCCCTAGCACCGGCTTAAGCGGAATAAGATACGCAGGCTCGGGAGCTGTGATGACAGATTAGCTCAAATAAGTAACTCATCAGTTGGAATGGATGAGCATCGACGGCATCTGATAGAGTAAATGCCTAAATATAGGGGTACGCCTAGTAAATGCAATAATATACCCAGAAAAACTAACCTGTAATGCACGACGTCGTGCGGTAAATTTCCCACCAAGACAATCAACCTACATGTGTTTAGGGAAACATATTTCTTGTCACTTAGAACGTGATCGTATACCATGGAGTATTTTCGTTAGCAGCCGTATTCTGCTCAAAGTGATTCCTTTCCACTACGTATCTTTGTCAAATGACATGTACACGTACAGAGGGCGGTTCTCGGGGAATAACAGCTACAAAGAGAAAATAAAGATACCAGATGCCGATAAAACATTGAGAGAATCTGATCAGGAAATTGCATGATTCGTTGTACATCTCTTTGTTCTATTTTAGGATTTATTTTCTCACTTGGATTACACGCTGGTGAGTAGCCCTATTCTTCTTGAAGTGTTTCCTCTTCTTCACTTCATGTCTTGTCATCCTTCCATTACCATTGTACCCATACAATACTTAGCAATTCCAATAGTGTATTACGCCAATGTTACCAACTCCAAATTTATCCAGGAATTATGGGCAGTCTAAAATAGTATTTACAATTAATGGGGAGCACATATCTCCCGCATACAGCAAAAGGCGTGAAACCACGTCATTGCTCGTTTGACCTTACGCTGAGTTTGGGCAATGCTGTATTATTTTATTCAGGAAATTTTACAGGCTACGATTTCTCTTAACTCCGAGAAACCAACATCTTTCAGTATTTTGAAAGCCACTTTGATACCTAGTTTCCGATCTTTGCAGTATTTCCAAGGTTAAAACATTGTCCGGTGCCTAACCCTGGCCCGACGTCACGTGATCAATGACATCGTTTCGAGCCTTTCATGGCTAAACCGTTCTATGTCGGGACTGTCCCATTGGACGGTAGAGTAAAGAAAAAAGAGTATGTTTAGCAGAGAATTGATAACCGGTGGACAATGACCTATTCTGAAAACACGCATCGCTTATGTCCCTTGATTTTCTCACTGTTTTTAGTAAATTATGACCTCATGTAGGCTCAGTATCCGGAACCCATATGCATGATCTCTGGTGGCTGTGCTCGGTGACGTTGCCGAACGAACATGGTAGCGTCATACCTACGTCAATGAAACGAAGTACGTCGTCGATGTGGATATGTAACTTTATCTCTTGACATCATGCCGCGCTATACTTCGTCATCGAGTCAAGTTTACTCCCCCTGACATTTCGGACATCATATCAACCTCGCCACCAGGGGTCGCTTTCCGCTGAAGGGAGGACAGGACCGGATAGATCAGTCTCGAAACTAGGGCTCGTTGGAGTGGCCATTTTCTAGCGGAAAGCGACCCCTGGTGGAGAGGTTGGGTCCCAGGTGTTCGTTGCGCATAGATCTGGTTTCGGGATTGACACCAGATGGCACGAATAATAATCGAATAGAAACAAGGTTGTTAGCCTAGATGACGTCACCCATCCCAGCGCACCACGTCGAAAACAAGTGGACGGGCTCATGTAGCTCTCTCCTCCTGGAAGTGTCGGGGTGCTTATTTTTTTATTATTCAACCGAACCTACAATCGACAAATGCAGGAACTATTTAGTGTATTTGAAAAGTTCATTATCTTAAAACTTTTCAGCGTGTTTTAATAAATATTGACAATCGTTTGCATTTCACCTCTAATGACTCTCCATTACTTAGCTTTATTAAAAGCGCCGTCGTATGTGTCGCTGATAAATTTTATCGTGACGACCGTTTGGTAGCCTACACTCGAAGGATATTATGATTGTTTCAGTCTCCCGGGGACCCATATGTTTGGATTGTAAAGGTGTTGCTAACCCAGAACTGTGTACAACAGTCAAGGAGTGCTGGTCTTCAGAGGTGAGTGAAATAAACATTACAAGTGTATAGTCCGTCATTCATATTTCATCCGTCATCCATTAAAGAATATCCGCGTCCATAATCCAAGGACCTATTCCATATTCCTTATAACAGATACATAGTATACATAAACATATGCTAGTTTCCTGCAAGAGAGAAGCGGTCAACAGTTTTCAATGATGCCGACAAGACATCATGATGTTCCAAAAATATATAAAGTCCGTATCGCTGATCAGTATTCTTAATCCATAATAATCGTTGTAAAGTCGGCATCTAGAGAATGATGTATCTCAGTCAGGCTTTGATTGTGACTGTGCATATGAGCACCATGAGGATCTTGAAGTACATGGGTTCATACGGGCCCTAGCCCCGGGTTAGGCGGAATTGCATACTAGGGACCCTAGTACCGGTGACCAAACGGTCGCTGCTCTGGGTTCAGCAGAATTATAGCCACAAGTTACGTAGCGTAGCTCATATACGCCGCTATTCTATTTTGCTATCAGTGTGACATTGCATGGTGGAGAATGTTCTGTTTGCGAATTCTTCTATTCTATTGTACTCCCTCGTTTGGGCCGTTTTTTTATATATCTGGCGGTCACATTGGTCATCTTCCATCAGATGAAATGATAGAGCTATTACATCATCGCTGTAAAATGTTTCTATCTAATACCGCTCAAACCGGTGCTAGGGGTCGTGTGGTCATGTCATCCAAGATGTCCACATGAACAGCTACAATAAAAATTTGGCTAGGATACAAATCGTCACAGGGATCAATTTTGGTTCTTGTGATTTATAGATATTCAGTCAGAATATGGATGCTGCGGCATTATGCTGCCCTGAATTGAATATAATTAATAGTCACAACATTTTGAGAATATTTGTATTGTATATTAGGTTTTAACGATGTTTATTTAACAAAATACATCGTTTAATTCGATATTCTCCGGACATTGAAATGACAATCGCGATATATGCAATATATGCAATTTCCCCACGATTCATCACAACTAATTGAATGCAGAATAGTCCAAAGGCTAAACACGATGTATTTTCTGTTACCAAAATTTAGTCATCAAGTCACATATCCACTATCCAGGCGTTGTCGATAACCAAATATCATGAGACGTTTATTTTACCGATCACCAGCGAACACGATAAACAGCAAATTTCTAGAGAAGGCCCACGGTTAGCCACGGTAAATGAGCAATATTCACGCGTAGATCTCCCATATCGTTTGGCCTTATATCGAAGCATGGAGCATGTTATTCGATAAACAACATTCCATGACCAATGTTTTACCATGATGAAAACAAAATGTCCAGTTATGATCAACTTGTGGACCAGTTTTTGTGCAATCAGCTTTTAATAATGACTTCGTCTGAAAAAAAACCGCAGTTGGAACTAGGAGAGATTTGTTACCAGAAGCAAAGCAACTAGACTAGCTAGACACTCGTCAAATCGTCTACACCACTAAACCCTATACACAAAAGACGGGGACACAACACACGGGGACCCATCCTCTTTCCGGGTGCTTGGCTCTACGCTGCATTTACCCTGTAGGGGTGTCGCCATCTTTCGCAGGATTCCTGCAGAAATCAAGAACTGTTCTATCTGACTGTTTTACTGATCGCAAAATGTATATTTATCTCGAAATACGCTAAACAGTTATTCAGTGTATTTCAACGCCAGTGTCACACAGTTTGAAGGCAGCTTTTTGACAAATTACCCTAGAACTATATGTTGCGGAAATATATATCGGTGAGTAGCGACTGATATCAATTCGTCCAGTAAGACGGTCGCCATATTCGTTTACTGTAGCAACAGATGACCTCGGGTCATCTCCGGCACAGTCCGTGAGACCCTTACTGCGCTAAATGTAGAGGCGCAAAGCTATGATGACCGAGAAGGGCCATCGTGGGTTTGGCATTAGAACATGAAATCCAAAAGGCGAAGATGCGAAGTTACGATGCGATGCGCGAAAATACGATGCGAAGATGCGAAGTTGCGATGCGAAGATGCGATGATGAAAAAAGGCGAAGATGCGAAGTTACGATGCGATACGCGAAGTTACGATGCGAAGATGCGAAGATGCGAAGATGAAAAAAGGCGAAGATGCGAAGTTACGATGCGATGCGCGAAGGTACGATGCGAAGATGCGAAGTTACGATGCGAAGATGCGAAGATGCGAAGCGCGAAGACGCGAAGTTACGATGCGAACATGCGAAGCGCGAAAATGCGAAGTTACGATGCGAAGATGCGAAGCGCGAAGATGCGAAGTTACGATGCGAAGATGCGATGCGAAGATGCGAAGCGCGAAGATGCGAAGTTACGATGCGAAGATGCGAAGTTACGATGCGAAGATGCGAAGCGCGAAGATGCGAAGTTACGATGCGAAGATGCGAAGATGCGAAGTTACCTGTACAATAGGAACATATATACGTTTATTCTAAATATGAAATACAGTCTATCTTATTTTCTTTTTTGAAACGAAAACCCGAAACCTGATAGCACTCTATATTCTCTCGAACCATTCTTGACATGCTATGTTCATCTGAACAGTTTCGTCGGAAGAATGGTCAAACTATATTGAATTAGATCCAGATGTGGACAGGACATTAGTGTTAGCTGTCTATATGAATGTAGTATGGTAAAAAACGCGTCCACTGTTTTGAAGACGAGCCGTTGCGATACAGGAATTTACACAGTGTGAGCATTCAGAGCATTTTGACATTCAATCTAACGTTGTTTCCCAAATATATTAAAATAAGGCTTTTCGTCGACCAAAGCAATAATCTCCAATTAATTTCTAGCGAAATTTTGAAGGGAACGAGAAATTTGTCGCTTCAGTCGAATTTACGATCCAGGTTTTCTTTATTATGGAAATGAGTTGTACAAATGTTTAAATACAGTCACGTCGCCAGTTCCGATCTAGTGTCAGTTCCGACCAACTTCCCGAAACATCGTTTCTTGTGACAACCAAGATAACTGAAAATCTTAATACATTTGGTGCAGTCGAACAAGTTGATCTGCCTTCAAATCATGGTTAGGTCTATTTATATTATGCATTCATTGGTTTTGTTAGGAGAAATCTTTGCAGAGCCACCCCATAAGTAGTATATATAACGTAAATTGGCGAAATAGCGCCTCACTGCGCATGCGCAGAACCTTGTGTGACGTCATAAGTGTAAAAAATGTGGCGGTTTTGTGGCGGTATTGGGGCGGTGTGCGCATGCGTGATGTGTGGGAGGTGGGTACAAGATGGCCGCGAGTGTCATGATGTGGGAGGTGGGTACAAGATGGCCGCCAGTGTCAGTGAGTGCAAGATGTGGGAGGTGGGTACAAGATGGCCGCGAGTAGTTTGTTAAATCTGTGAGAGCTGTTCATCACTCACTGTGAGTCTGTTTATGTGCATGTTATGACAGTGATCATTGTAACAGTGCGAGTGCAAGATGTGGGAGGTGGGTACAAGATGGCCGCGAGTGTCATGATGTGGGAGGTGGGTACAAGATGGCCGCGAGCGGCCGGTTTTAGTGTGTGGCAGGTGGACGGCATGTTCGGGCATGTTCGGGCATGTTCGGGCAAAAAAAAAGTTCCGGCAAAAAAAAAAAAAAAAAAAAAAATGTATTCATGCGCGGTGATGCGGTTTGGCCGTGGTTTTGGCAGTGATTCGGTCTCGGGAAAAAGCTTCCGCGGAGAAAAAGTAGTCCCTAGATAAAATGGTCCGATGGGGTCGAGTGAGGTATCAAAGTGAAGGTTAGGTGAAGGAGCATCTAATGGGCTGAGTGTGGGGTTGAAATATCGTCATTCTGCGCATGCGCGGCGGCCGAAGGGTATGAAAATAGCCTTTTTGGAGCTAGGGGAGCCCCTAAGGGTCCGATGGGGTCGAGTGAGGTATCAAATTGAAGGTTAGATGAAGGGGCATCTGATGGGCTGGGCGCGGGGTTGAACTATCGGCATTCTGCGCATGCGCGGAGGCCAAAGGGTATGAAAATAGCCTTTTTGGAGCTAGGAGATTGACTACTGGTCCAGTGAGGTATCGATGTGAAGCATTCGTGAAGGGGCATCTGATGGGCTGGGTGTGGGGTTGAAATATCGGCATTCTGCGCATGCGCGGTGGCCCAAGGGTATGGAAATAGCGGTTTTGGAGCTAGGGGAGTCCCTAATGGGCCAATGGAGTCGTATGAGGTGTCAAAGTGAAGCATTCGTGAAGGGGCATCTGATGGACTGGGCGTGGGGTTGAACTATCGGCAATCTGCGCATGCGTGGTGACCCAAGGGTATGGAAATAGACGTTTTGGAGCTAGGGGAGCCCCTAATGGTCCAATGGGGTCGAGTGAGGTATCAAGGTGAAGCATTCGTGAAGGGGCATCTGATGGACTGGGTGTGGGGTTGACATATCGGCCTTCTGCGCATGCGCGGTGGCCCAAGGGCATGAAAATAGCCTTTTTGGAGCTAGGGGAGCCCCTAATGGGCCAATGGGATCGAGTGAGGTATCAAAGTGAAGCATTCATGAAGGGGCATCTGATGGACTGGGTGTGGGGTTGAACTAGGGTCATTCTGCGCATGCGCGGTGGCCCAAGGGTATGAAAATAGACGTTTTGGCATCTAGGGGAGCCCTAATGGTCGAATGGGGTCGAGTGAGGTATCAACGTGAAGCCTAGGTGAAGGGGTATTTGATGGCTGGGTGGGTGCATGTAAAATTTTTCCTGAAAAAAAAACAAAACGGAACACGGACTTTATCGAAAAACCTGGGAAAATGCCTATATGGGGTATGAGGGGTATATAGGTCGCCGGGCTTAACGGGGCTTGTCTATCAACAGAGTTATCTTCCCCTAGTTCCAGGGTGGTTGTATGTAAAAATTTTCCTGAAAAAATACGGAATACGGACTTTATCCTAAATTACGGGAAAATGCCTATATGGGGTATGGGAGGTATAGCACCATCCTGGGAAACCTACTTCTATACATTTGCGATAGGGTTGTGGGATCTCGTTTTACTCGTCTCGTCATTTAGAACATGATAGGAAGTGTCCCCGTGCGAATCAGTGAAATTTTTGAAAAAAGTCACCGAGCCTCATATAGTCCCATCCTGAGGGTATAGGATCAATGTTTGTCCCCCTGGGAAACGTACTTCTATACATTTGCGGTAGGGTTGTGGGGTCTCGTTTTACTCGTCTCGTCATTTAGAACATGATAGGAAGTGTCCCCGTGCGAATCGGTGAAATTTTGAAAAAAGTCACCGAGCCCCATATAGTCCCATACTGGGGTATAGGTTCGATGTTTGTCCCCCTGGGAAACGTACTTCTATACATTTGCGGTAGGGTTGTGGGGTCTCGTTTTACTCGTCTCGTCATTTAGAACATTTTTGAAAAAGTACGATATAGCCTCATATAGTCCCATACTGAGGGTATAGGACCGATGTTTGTCCCCCTGGGAAACGTACTTCTATACATTTGCGGTAGGGTTGTGGGGTCTCGTTTTACTCGTCTCGTCATTTAGAACATGATAGGAAGTGTCCCCGTGCGAATCGGTGAAATTTTTGAAAAAGTCACCGAGCCCCATATAGACCCATACTGGGGTATAGGTTCAATGTTTATCCTACTGGGAAACCCACTTCTATACATTTGCGGTAGGGTTGTGGGGTCTCGTTTTACTCGTCTCGTCATTTAGAACATGATAGGAAGTGTCCCCGTGCGAATCGGTGAAATTTTGAAAAAGTCACCGAGGCCTGGAAGTGCTTATGAATATATACTGCATGACTATGTATAGGCGCACGGGGTGGACATGTTGGAGTCTAGGTGGTACTCATGGTCCAATATGGGGTCAGTGAGTCTTATTTGAAGCTCTCGTGGAGGAGCACTTGACTACACTAATGGTTCGTCCGTGTTCAATAGTCTGCGCATGCAACTGATCTGGCCGTAGTATAGAAAACGAGCTTTGGAGTTGCTATGTAGGGGTGTGTTTGGGTTAGAGATGGTAATCACGGTTCGAATGGGTCGTGTGAGGTGTCAAAGTGAAGCTTGTGTGGGGTAGAGTCAGAATGGTGTGTTTTTGAATGCATGTCGCGTTAATCTGCGCATGCGCAGTTGGTTGTAGTAAGTAAAGTGGCCATTTTGGGGCGGCGAAGGAAGTTATTTGGGGTCGAGATGGGCTAATCACGGTTCGAATGCGTCCTGAAAGGTGTCATCTTGTAGTTCTCGGGGTGTACATTCCGATTTGCGGGATGTTCGCGTCATCTGTGACGTCATCGGTGACGTCATCGGTACGAGTAGTAGCGAAAGTGGACATTTTCGGGCGGTACATGAAGGTATTTGGGATCGAGATGGGCTATTCACGGTTCGAATGCGTCCTGGAAGGTGTCATCTTGTAGTTCTCGGGGTGTGCATTCCGATTTGAGGGATGTCCGCGTCATCTGTGACGTCATTGATGACGTCATCGGTACGAGTAGTAGCGAAAGTGGACATTTTGTGGGTGCGTGGGGGTGAGTTTGGTGTAGATAGGGACTATCCTTAGTCCGAATGCGTCGTGTGAGGTGTCATTTTGTAGCTTTCGAGGTGTACATTCCGAGTTGAGGCATGTCCGAAGCATCTGTGACGTCATTTTTGACGTCATCAGTAGGAATAGTAGCGAAAGTGGACATTTTGAGGCAGTGAAGGAAGGTATTCGGAGTAGAGAGGAACCATTCTTGGTCCGAATGCGTCCTGAGAGGTGTCATGTTGTAGCTCTCGGGGTGTACATTCCGCGTTGAGGGATATCCACAGCATCTGTGACGTCATTGGTGACGTCATCAGTACGAGTAGTAGTGAAAGTGAGCATTTTGGGGCAGTGAAGGATGGTATTTGGTGTAGAGATGGACCATCCGCGGTGCGAATGCGTCGTGTGAGATGTCATCTTGTAGCAACGCCCACCAACGCCATTCTTAATGCATCAGCGCCCAGGTGAAATAGCTCAGAAGCTCTGATATTCCATGGAATTGTCACTAATTCTTCGAAATGCAGTGACGCCAGTCGACGCCCGTCGTTACACCTTAACACCATGATATAGACCGGACAGAGAACAACAACAGCAACAACAACAATGATCACACATAAGAGAACAACAACAAGAAGAAGTTTTTTTTCATATAGTTTATTCTCCCCAATGTTACATCATACCCACGTTGGGGAGCCGCGTTGGGTATATTTACAATTCAAGAATATTCTTGTCCAATCAGAGGCCACCATTTGCGTCTGTCATATTCGTTCCTGTCCGTTAGATGTATTCTCGGCTACTCTTGTCCAATCAGAAGTCGCCATTTCAGAAAGTTCCATCTTCGGCCATGTTCGCTCTGAACCGTTTGTTCTAATCGTCATCGGACAGGCCAGGATACCGTTGAGGAAACATATCCTCAGATAGTTGTTTGCACATTCTGAGTATCTATCAGTGCATGGGTGAATACTTTCATCCGATGGGGTGGTGGGTCAGTTTAACCA
>JAVTVY010001227.1:0-36816 GCA_036873755.1 Hanleya hanleyi
TTCGGTAGATATTATGGCAGAACTAGGTCATATCAAAATGATATCAATTTGCTAGTGTAAATTTTCTTTACAAGAGAACACATTTACAGTCCATAAAGGATGGAATAGATGTATATTATTATGGTTTTACGAATTATTTTTCAAGTTTCTCAAGTATTTCCCATGTTTCTGGGAGGAAATTCAGTGGAAAATTACCAATAATTTTACTTGGTTCCATCTCTTATTTGCATTTTTCCGTGTTTCTGCTTTCATTGGAAAGCGGAAAAGCAACCACGGCTTTCATATTGCCGAATGGATGCACATTATTAAGAAGAAATAGGTTAATTTTGAGTTTTGTTCTCGAAAATCCTGCTAGAATTGGCAAAAGCGATCAAAACAAAGATCGCCATACCTGTTAATCGCCATATTTTGATCGCTTTTGCCAATTCTAGCAGGATTTTCGAGAACAAAACTCAAAATTAACCTATTTCTTCTTAATAATGTGCATCCATTCGGCAATATGAAAGCCGTGGTTGCTTTTCCGCTTTCCAATGATAGCAGAAACACGGGAAACACGGTCGGATTTCCCACAATAGTATGTATAACTGGCAAGTGTTGTATACCGCCATACTCGCAAACACTCTGAGATTACGATAAATGTGAACAATTAATTTCGTAAAAAACATCCTGCCCCTTAAGGTTGCCCTCCACAGTTTCGTAGTAATGGCCCCTCTCTAATTTCATAATACGATAGACTGCCCTTGTTCTGCTACATCATAATTCTTCTTGTCTCCTTAACAGCTTATATCTATAATGCCATCCTATTCAGCATTATCAACGCTGCAAACGAGTACGTACAAATCGAGGGCTGGCTTCGTCTACACGCTGATCAGGATCATGGAGTAAAGTTTGTCCTGCCTCAGTTATGCCCCTTGGGTATGCCTAAAAATCGGGACTCATTTACGGAAAGAAAATCTGACAAAAAACGGTTAGGTTGACACCCACTTTTGTTTGCCTTTTTAAGTTGAGACCGGACCAGGGAACATGTGTAAGAAGTTTAATTAAAATCGCTCTTACAGATTTTTCTGGAAATTAAGCCGAATTTGACCATTTTTCGACATTTTTAAGGGGTTTTCTAGGAAAAATGAAGCAAGCATGGAGAAGAATGTTCGAGTTTAAATTTTCTATAACATAGCAGTGTTATATCTTAAAATAATAGTTTCATCATGCTCTTTCAGAAAATAATTACATATAAGTGATTTGGGTTGAATTTGGGTTGAAGGTTTCACGACAACTGGTGGCCGAAAAACGGACCCATAGTCTATTCCATGCCGAATGAAAGAATCTCTGGAGTGCACCCTTAAAGGCATAATAGTGGAGTCTATGCATTATCTTAATGTAGACTCCGTTACGGGGCGGAAATGTGTCATTACGCCAGATTGTTTAATTTTGACTGCCTAGTTACACCTGAAACGCTATTTTCGGAAGCAGGTGGAAAGAAGACCAGGAGTTCAATTAAAATAATCCACAGTGTGTCCATTAGTATACTATTGAGGTTATTACATACTGTATTTCATACAGGAGTTATCTCCCCCTGGAATGAGATTTCGGTGGATATTATGGCAGAACGAGGTCCTATCAGAATGATATAAATTTGCCAGTGTAAATTTTCTTTACAAAAGAACCCATTTACAGTCCATAAAGGATGGAATGGATGTATATTATTATGGTTTTACGAATTATTTCTCAAGTTTCTGAAGTATTACCCATGTTTCTAGGAGAAAATTTAGTGCAAAATTACCGATAATTTGACTTGGTTATATCTCTTATTTGCATTTTCCCGCGTTTCTGCTATCATTGGAAAGCGGAAAAGCAGCCACGGCCTTCATATTGCCGAATGGATGACCATTATTAAGAAGAAATAAGTTAATTTTGAGTTTTGTTCTCGAAAATCCTGCTAGAATTGGCAAAAGCGATCAAAACAAAGATGGGGTAGGGGGAAAGTTATCGGTCGGATTTCCCACAATAGTATGTATAACTGGCAAGTGTTGTATACCGCCATACTCGCAAACACTCTGAGATTACGATAAATGTGAACAATTAATTTCGTAAAAAACATCCTGCCCCTTAAGGTTGGCCTCCACAGTTTCGTAGTAATGGCCCCTCTCTAATTTCATAATACGATAGACTGCCCTTGTTCTGCTACATCATAATTCTTCTTGTCTCCTTAATAGCTTATATCTATAATGCCATCCTATTCAGCATTATCAACGCTGCAAACGAGTACGTACAAATCGAGGGCTGGCTTCGTCTACACGCTGATCGGGATCATGGAGTAAAGTTTGTCCTGCCTCAGTTATACCCCTTGGGTGTGCCTAAAAATCGGGAGTCATTTACGGGAAGAAAATCTGACAAAAAACGGTTAGGTTGACACCCACTTTTGTTTGCCTTTTTAAGTTGAGACCGGACCAGAGAACGTGTGTAAGAAGTTTAATTAAAATCGCTCTTACAGATTTTTCTGGAAATTGAGCCGAATTTGACCATTTTCCGACATTTTAAGGGGTTTTCTAGGAAAAATGAAGCAAGCATGAAAGAATGTTCGAGTTTAAATTTTCTATAACATAGCAGTGGTATATCTTAAAATAATAGTTTCATCGTGTTCTTTCAGAAAATATATACATATAAGTGATTTGGGTTGAAGGTTTTACGACAACTGGTGGCCGAAAAACGGACCCATAGTCTATTCCATGCCGAATGAAAGAATCTCTGGAGTGCACCCTTAAGGCATAATAGTGGAGTCTATGCATTATCTTAATGTAGACTCCGTTACGGAGCGGAAATGTGTCATTACGCCAGATTGTTTAATTTTGACTGCCTAGTTACACCTGAAACGCTATTTTCAGAAGCAGGTGGAAAGAAGACCAGGAGTTCGATTAAAATAATCCACAGTGTGTCCATTAATATACTATTGAGGTTATTGCATACTGTATTCCATACAGGAGTTATCTCCCCCTGGAATGAGATTTCGGTGGATATTATGGCAGAACTAGGTCATATCAAAATGATATCAATTTGCTAGTGTAAATTTTCTTTACAAGAGAACCCATTTACAGTCCATAAAGGATGGAATAGATGTATATTATTATGGTTTTACGAATTATTTTTCAAGTTTCTCAAGTATTTCCTATGTTTCTGGGAGGAAATTCAGTGGAAAATTACCAATAATTTTACTTGGTTCCATCTCTTATTTGCATTTTCCCGTGTTTCTGCTATCATTGGAAAGCGGAAAAGCAACCACGGCTTTCATATTGCCGAATGGATGCACATTATTAAGAAGAAATAGGTTAATTTTGAGTTTTGTTCTCGAAAATCCTGCTAGAATTGGCAAAAGCGATCAAAACAAAGATGGGGTAGGGGGAAAGTTATCGGTCGGATTTCCCACAATAGTATGTATAACTGGCAAGTGCTGTATACCGCCATACTCGCAAACACTCTGAGATTACGATAAATGTGAACAATTAATTTCGTAAAAAACATCCTGCCCCTTAAGGTTGCCCTCCACAGTTTCGTAGTAATGGCCCCTCTCTAATTTCATAATACGATAGACTGCCCTTGTTCTGCTACATCATAATTCTTCTTGTCTCCTTAATAGCTTATATCTACAATGCCATCCTATTCAGCATTATCAACGCTGCAAACGAGTACGTACAAATCGAGGGCTGGCTTCGTCTACACGCTGATCGGGATCATGGAGTAAAGTTTGTCCTTCCTCAGTTATGCCCCTTGGGTGTGCCTAAAAATCGGGACTCATTTACGGGAAGAAAATCTGACGAAAAACGGTTAGGTTGACACCCACTTTTGTTTGCCTTTTTAAGTTGAGACCGGACCAGAGAACGTGTGTAAGAAGTTTAATTAAAATCGCTCTTACAGATTTTTCTGGAAATTGAGCCGAGTTTGACCATTTTTCGACATTTTAAGGGGTTTTCTAGGAAAAATGAAGCAAGCATGAAGAAGAACATTCGAGTTTAAATTTTCTATAACATAGCAGTGGTATATCTTAAAATAATAGTTTCATCGTGCTCTTTCAGAAAATATATACATATAAGTGATTTGGGTTGAAGGTTTTACGACAACTGGTGGCCGACAAACGGACCCATAGTCTATTCCATGCCGAATGAAAGAATCTCTGGAGTGCACCCTTTAAGGCATAATAGTGGAGTCTATGCATTATCTTAATGTAGACTCTGTTACGGAGCGGAAATGTGTCATTACGCCAAATTGTTTAATTTTGACTGCCAAGTTACACCTGAAACGCTATTTTCGGAAGCAGGTGGAAAGAAGACCAGGAGTTCGATTAAAATAATCCACAGTGTGTCCATTAGTATACTATTGAGGTTATTGCATACTGTATTCCATACAGGATTTATCTCCCCCTGGAATGAGATTTCAGTAGATATTATGGCAGAACTAGGTCATATCAAAATGATATCAATATGCCAGTGTAAATTTTCTTTACAAGAGAACCCATTTACAGTCCATAAAGGATGGAATAGATGTATATTATTATGGTTTTACGAATTATTTTTCAAGTTTCTCAAGTATTTCCCATGTTTCTGGGAGGAAATTCAGTGGAAAATTACCAGTATTTACTTGGTTCCATCTCTTATTTGCATTTCCCGTGTTTCTGCTATCATTGGAAAGCGGAAAAGCAGCCACGGCTTTTTCTATATTGCCAGTGGATGCACATTATTAAGAAGAAATAAAAAAAATTTAATTTTGAGTTTTGTTCTCGAAAATCCTGCTAGAATTGGCAAAAGTGATCCAAACAAAGATGGGGTAGGGGGAAAGTTATCGGTCGGATTTCCCACAATAATATGTATAACTGGCAAGTGTTGTATACCGCCATACTCGCAAACACTCTGAGATTGCGATAAATGTGAATAATTAATTTCGTAAGAAACATCCTGCCCCTTAAGGTTGCCCTCCACAGTTTCGTAGTAATGGCCCCTCTCTAATTTCATAATACGATAGACTGCCCTTGTTCTGCTACATCATAATTCTTCTTGTCTCCTTAATGGCTTATATCTATAATGCCATCCTATTCAGCATTATCAACGCTGCAAACGAGTACGTACAAATCGAGGGCTGGCTTCGTCTACACGCTGATCGGGATCATGGAGTAAAGTTTGTCCTGCCTCAGTTATGCCCCATGGGTGTGCCTAAAAATCGGGACTCATTTACGGGAAAGAAAATCTGACAAAAACGGTTAGGTTGACATCCACTTTTGTTTGCCTTTTAAGTTGAGACCGGACCAGAGAACGTGTGTAAGAAGTTTAATTAAAAATCGCTCTTGCCTACAATTTTTCTGGAAATTGAGCCGAATTTGACCATTTTCGACATTTTAAGGGGTTTTCTAGGAAAAATGAAGCAAGCATGGAGAAGAATGTTCGAGTTTAAATTTTCTATAACATAGCAGTGGTATATCTTAGAATAATAGTTTCATCGTGCTCTTTCAGAAAATATATACATATAAGTGATTTGGGTTGAAGGTTTTACGACAACTGGTGGCCGAAAAACGGACCCACAGTCTATTCCATGCCGAATGAAAGAATCTCTGGAGTCCACCCTTTAAGGCATAATAGTGGAGTCTATGCATTATCTTAATGTAGACTCCGTTACGGAGCGGAAATGTGTCATTACGCCAGATTGTTTAATTTTGACTGCCTAGTTACACCTGAAACGCTATTTTCAGAAGCAGGTGGAAAGAAGACCAGGAGTTCGATTAAAATAATCCACAGTGTGTCCATTAGCATACTATTGAGGTTATTGCATACTGTATTCCATACAGGAGTTATCTCCCCCTGGAATGAGATTTCGGTAGATATTATGGCAGAACTAGGTCATATCAAAATGATATCAATTTGCTAGTGTAAATTTTCTTTACAAGAGAACACATTTACAGTCCATAAAGGATGGAATAGATGTATATTATTATGGTTTTACGAATTATTTTTCAAGTTTCTCAAGTATTTCCCATGTTTCTGGGAGGAAATTCAGTGGAAAATTACCAATAATTTTACTTGGTTCCATCTCTTATTTGCATTTTCCCGTGTTTCTGCTATCATTGGAAAGCGGAAAAGCAACCACGGCTTTCATGTTGCCGAATGGATGCACATTATTAAGAAGAAATAGGTTAATTTTGAGTTTTGTTCTCGAAAATCCTGCTAGAATTGGCAAAAGTGATCAAAACAAAGTTGGGGTAGGGGGAAAGTTATCGGTCGGATTTCCCACAATAGTATATATAACTGGCAAGCGTTGTATACCGCCATACTCGCAAACACTCTGAGATTACGATAAATGTGAACAATTAATTTCGTAAAAAACATCCTGCCCCTTAAGGTTGCCCTCCACAGTTTCGTAGTAATGGCCCCTCTCTAATTTCATAATACGATAGACTGCCCTTGTTCTGTTACATCATAATTCTTCTTGTCTCCTTAATAGCTTATATCTATAATGCCATCCTATTCAGTATTATCAACGCTGCAAACGAGTACGTACAAATCGAGGGCTGGCTTCGTCTACACGATGATCGGGATCATGGAGTAAAGTTTGTCCTGCCTCAGTTATGCCCCTTGGGTGTGCCTAAAAACCGGGACTCATTTACGGGAAGAAAATCTGACAAAAAACGGTTAGGTTGACACCCACTTTTGTTTGCCTTTTTAAGTTGAGACCGGACCAGAGAACGTGTTTAAGAAGTTTAATTAAAATCGCTCTTACAGATTTTTCTGGAAATTGAGCCGAATTTGACCATTTTTCGACATTTTAAGGGGTTTTCTAGGAAAAATGAAGCAAGCATGAAGAAGAATGTTCGAGTTTAAATTTTCTATAACGTAGCAGTGGTATATCTTAGAATAATAGTTTCATCGTGCTCTTTCAGAAAATATATACATATAAGTGATTTGGGTTGAAGGTTTTACGACAACTGGTGGCCGAAAAACGGACCCACAGTCTATTCCATGCCGAATGAAAGAATCTCTGGAGTCCACCCTTTAAGGCATAATAGTGGAGTCTATGCATTATCTTAATGTAGACTCCGTTACGGAGCGGAAATGTGTCATTACGCCAGATTGTTTAATTTTGACTGCCTAGTTGCACCTGAAATGCTATTTTAGGAAGTAAGTGGAAAGAAGACCAGGAGTTCGATTAAAACAATCCACAGTGTGTCCATTAGTATACTATTGAGGTTATTGCATACTGTATTCCATACAGGAGTTATCTCCCCTGGAATGAGATTTCGGTAGATATTATGGCAGAACTAGGTCATATCAAAATGATATCAATTTGCTAGTGTAAATTTTCTTTACAAGAGAACCCATTTACAGTCCATAAAGGATGGAATAGATGTATATTATTATGGTTTTACGAATTATTTTTCAAGTTTCTCAAGTATTTCCTATGTTTCTGGGAGGAAATTCAGTGGAAAATTACCAATAATTTTACTTGGTTCCATCTCTTATTTGCATTTTCCCGTGTTTCTGCTATCATTGGAAAGCGGAAAAGCAACCACGGCTTTCATATTGCCGAATGGATGCACATTATTAAGAAGAAATAGGTTAATTTTGAGTTTTGTTCTCGAAAATCCTGCTAGAATTGGCAAAAGCGATCAAAACAAAGATGGAGTAGGGGGAAAGTTATCGGTCGGATTTCCCACAATAGTATGTATAACTGGCAAGTGTTGTATACCGCCATACTCGCAAACACTCTGAGATTACGATAAATGTGAATAATTAATTTCGTAAAAAACATCCTGCCCCTTAAGGTGGCCCTCCATAGTTTCGTAGTAATGGCCCCTCTCTAATTTCATAATACGATAGACTGCCCTTGTTCTGCTACATCATAATTCTTCTTGTCTTCTTAATAGCTTATATCTATAATGTCATCCTATTCAGCATTATCAACGCTGCAAACGAGTACGTACAAATCGAGTGCTGGCTTCGTCTACACGCTGATCGGGATCATGGAGCAAAGTTTGTCCTGCCTCAGTTATGCCCCTTGGGTGTGCCTAAAAATCGGGACTCATTTACGGGAAGAAAATCTGACAAAAAACGGTTAGGTTGACACCCACTTTTGTTTGCCTTTTTAAGCTGAGACCGGACCAGAGAACGTGTGTAAGAAGTTTAATTAAAATCGCTCTTACAGATTTTTCTGGAAATTGAGCCGAATTTGACCATTTTTCGACATTTTTAAGGGGTTTTCTAGGAAAAATGAAGCAAGCATGGAGAAGAATGTTCGAGTTTAAATTTTCTATAACATAGCAGTAGTATATCTTAAAATAATAGTTTCATCGTGCTCTTTCAGAAAATATATACATATAAGTGATTTGGGTTGAAGGTTTTACGACAACTGGTGGCCGAAAAACGGACCCATAGTCTATTCCATGCCGAATGAAAGAATCTCTGGAGTGCACCCATATTGATTGAAATTGTAGTTTAAGGGCCGCTTCCCATCCGGATTTCGCGGCCCATCAACTCAATGTTTTATTCGATTCTCGCGGTACATTACGTTGTCTATTGAATATCTTTTCCAGCGCTAAATATATAAATAAATAAATAAATAAATAGATAAATAATAAATAACAATGAGAGATTAGTAGGAGATATAAATAGAAGTAAATAGGAATCGCTATATGTACAAGTTCGTAAGTCTCTTTCTGTTTTTTTTTTTTTTGTTAAGCTATACTGGTAATTGTGAGTTCACTGTAATCGCGTGTATGATTCCTTTGTCTTGGTACCCCATAGTACGCACAAAGCCGTCCAGAAAAAACTGGGAGAACCAGGGCGTCTTCAGGGTTCTTAGAGCCGACTTCCCGACTGACGCCCTCGGGAACAGGGGGTCCTTCCAGAAATCTGTGCCTGTAACAATTGCTTGGAGTGGGTATTGGGGTACAGAACGGCAGGTCTACGTTCTATATTGCGTGAAAGTCAAAGGATCATATTCTGTGTCGAGGCGTCAGTTGGGTAACATCAAGGGGGTAGCGTGTCCGGAGTGGTCTAGGGTCGAGTATTCTGATTCTGGGTGTTCTTGCTATGCGGCGTTGTCACTCAAGGCGCTTTTAGTGCACCCATAGGCTGACAGTGGAAGATTTTAGGAGTTGTAAAGGCCCTCCAACTGCGCGATGTTTTGCCTCAAATGGGTTTGATGTAGGGCCTAATCTTCAAAAATAAAATATAAACTTGTTATCCCTGTTTAGTCGCACATAAGGAAAAAAACACAGTTATTCTGACTGGCAAGGCTGTAAACTTGCGCCACATTTCTTGGTCGCTGTGCGTGGTCCCGCGTCGAGGCTCACAACGGGTGGGACCTGCAAAACGCATAGTCAACATACTTGATTGAATTCACTCACGTACTCAAGCGGACCCTCTCATTAATTTAAGCCTAGCAGGTGACCAGAGTTATTGTTCTCTTTTTTAAAGCTCTTTTTCCCCACACCTGACTTCACTACGCAAACGGAACGAGTTCTGACAGGCAAATCACAGAGCATGTTGAACCTCTTTGAATGTTTGCGACCGTTTGGCATTTTCTGCGGGTGAATTTTATATGCTAGCGTGTTGTTTTGGGCTTCTCTTTTTTCGCGAATACCTGTATTTATTTTCTCTGTCACCAGAAAACCCACTTTGCCGAAAAAAAAAATCAGAAACGGCAGAAAACAGTGCCAGCCAGCTATGTTGTCATATACAAACGCTTGACCACGTGGCTTTGTTTTTCTTTCCTAAGACCCGGATGTGACATGCGCACTTGAAACCACGACATCCCTTATTGAATATGTGCTCATGAATAACCTCAATAGAAGCGTGAGCGGGATACAAATCATCACAGGGCTCACTTTTTCTTCCACATTTTAGAAATATGCAGTCAGTATACTTTCGGGGACAGGACTTTTTAACAGTACGTCGGCATCGTTTTCCAACACTCTTTTAACCTTGCGTTTAAGCATAGCGTTTCCCCTTGAGCAACCTGTGGCGCCATCTATTCGCAAAGGGAGACAAGTCGGAAGCGTACCTTTAAAGCCATGTGTTCGTTGGCCTAGAGTTCTGAAGGATGTGAGGTCTAGGAAGGGGTGGTATAAGTAAATATAGACGTATGCGGTGTCCTCTTCAATCTCACACATGGTTTTATTCCACAGAAGTGATGTTCAGTGCCATGTCACTGAGATGTCATCCATAGTAGAGAAATAGTAATGACTGGAAGCTTTAGTGACCCCAGAATCGGTCGTATGCGTAGGAGTTGTAAAGGCCCTCCAACTGCGCGATGTTTTGCCTCAAATGGGTTTGATGTAGGGCCTAATCTTCAAAAATAAAATATAAACTTGTTATCCCTGTTTAATCGCACATAAGGAAAAAAACACAGTTATTCTGACTGGCAAGGCTGTAAACTTGCGCCACATTTCTTGGTCGCTGTGCGTGGTCCCGCGTCGAGGCTCACAACGGGCGGGACCCGCAAAACCCATAGTCAACTTACTTGATTGAATTCACTCACGTACTCAAGCGGACCCTCTCATTAATTTAAGCCTAGCAGGTGACCAGAGTTATTGTTCTCTTTTTTAAAGCTCTTTTTCTCCACACCTGACTTCACTACGCAAACGGAACGAGTTCTGACAGGCAAATCACAGAGCATGCTGAACCTCTTTGAATGTTTGCGACCGTTCGGCATTTTCTGCGGGTGAATTTTATATGCTAGCGTGTTGTTTTGGGCTTCTCTTTTTTCGCGAATACCTGTATTTATTTTCTCTGTCACCAGAAAACCCACTTTGCCGAAAAAAAAATCAGAAACGGCAGAAAACAGTGCCAGCCAGCTATGTTGTCATATACAAACGTTTGACCACGTGGCTTTGTTTTTCTTTCCTAAGACCCGGATGTGACATGCGCACTTGAAACCACGACGCATCGCCAGTAAGATATGTGCTCATGAATAACCTCAATAGAAGCGTGAGCAGGATACAAATCATCACAGGGCTCACTTTTTCTTATTAGAAATAATGCAGTCAGTATACTTTCGGGGACAGGACTTTTTAACAGTACGTCGGCATCGTTTTCCCAACACTCTTTTAACCTTGCGTTTAAGCTTTAGCGTTTCCCCTTGAGCAACCTGTGAAAGCCATCTATTCGCAAAGGGAGACAAGTCAGGAAGCGTACCTTTAAAGCCATGTGTTCGTTGGCCTAGAGTTCTGAAGGATGTGAGGTCTAGGAAGGGGTGGTATAAGTAAATATAGACGTATGCGGTGTCCTCTTCAATATCACACATGGTTTTATTCCACAGAAGTGATGCTCAGTGCCATGTTACTGAGATGTCATCCATAGTAGAGATATAGAAATGAACGGAAGCTTTAGTGACCCCAGAATCGGTCGTATGCAAAGGACCTTGAATCTTTAGATGGGTGAAAGGTCAGGTGCAATGCAGAAGTACCAAAATAAAATACTTCACTACAAGGAATTGTTGAATTGGCATGAAGTACAATATTATATTGTATACTCAGAAAAATGGCCAGTCACACAGTCTAATGATTCTCCAGTAAAAGGGCCGTAAAGTAGGCCATTCGTGCAAAATAGTTGATTCTGAGCATAAATTGGCGTAAAGTACTTTAGTTCAAAAGGAATTATTCTCTGTCATTTTGTTATTTTTGGAAATAAATTTGGAGAAAAAACGAAATCGAGAAATCGAGTTCGAAATTCGTAAAGAAAACTGTCATCAGAAAGAAATCACGTCACTATCATGTCATTATGAGGGTCATTTGAAGTTCTTTTTATAGCTTGAGACGAATATATAGTATGGAAAGTTGGGGTAAACAAAATAAGTAAGAAGGCGGCCGAAGCGGCAATTCCCTCCAGCAAGGGACAGACCACGAATCGGCCAGTTGTGCTGGGGTTATTTAATTCTCTTTTTCGAGTGTAAAAATAATGTACGATGAACAATTCGGCGGAGGATAAATTTATGTAATTTTTTTACAGTCTAACGTTGAGAAGCAAGTTGGCGAACCCCGCAAAAGGTTATTTGGGCGTCGCGGCAAGCAATCTCCAAGAACAGTGTCCTATTCTGCCGGATGGGATAATGTCCAGCTGCAACAACATGCCAAGCACCAAAGCACAGAGAGGGGATCTAAATTCCTCTTGTTGGGAATGTGCTTTGGGGTGGAGCACCGTGTCAGTTTCCTGAAGGACCAATCTCAAGAAACCTGTCCGCCGTATCTTTGCCAGCGTGTACCTTCTTGCCCACACAAGAAGACTTGAACCTACTGAAAGGGCACATGGTCATCATGGTGCAGAGAATTTGAGCCATTCATGTCCCAAAATTTAACCATCTCCGAAACCATGTCGTCCAACACATTTCACACAAGTATTTAAAAGAGATAGATTCCGCAAGCAATGTGGTAGGTTTTAAATATTCCATCAATGGTACCCTGTGTCATCCGATGTTACTGAAATATATTTGGGAGAAAATATGCAATACAGTACACACAATTGTGAAACACGGAATCCGTCCCTGGTGTCACTGCATGAAAACTGGAATTTACTTCAATTTACCAAAGCTGTAAATTTTGACAAATTTGGAGTTTAAAATTTACGAGGCATTTACTGCTTGTAAATTTGAAATTTCCACTGTGCCCGTAAACTTGAAATTTACCAGTCGTAAACTTGAAGTAAATTGCAATAAATTTCCACTGTGCCCGTAAACTTGAAATTTACCAGTCGTAAACTTGAAGTAAATTGCAATAAATTTCAATCAATTTTCATTAAAGGATAACTTACTGAATGTAAATGTGTATATTTAATCTGCATATTCAATGATATTTTTCTGTCAGAATTTTATTTTTTGGGTAAAATGTTTTGGGGGAAGTGATCTTTACGATATTGCAGTAATTTTCTACAATATAGTCACTTCAAAATAGAGTTTCATGTCAGCAAGCAATCTCATTTCCACATGGGGGTGGTATACTTTATAACCTGAAAATCTTCTCCTGACCGCCGTCGATTTATGCATAAAACTTGTAGTGAAGAACAACAATTATGTCAAGATTTTTTTTATGTCACAATTGGTTCCGTAATATGATTTAAATTCGTTGACAAGCTCCGTCTCCCTGTACCATTGAAATGGAATGTTCCGCCGGTTAGAACCCGTAAACACATGTTTAAACAGTCCCAGTAAGTTTTCAAAGACGGAGGTGGTCGAAAACAACATGCCGGTTTGACGATGAGATCTATGTAATACTGCAGCAAACAGTGGGATTAAGATATTTGTCTGATCATTTGAGGTAAGCATGTCTTTGTATTATCATCCGTGTCGATAAATATATTAAGCACATGGTGTATTCAATGCTGCAAACAAGTTACATGCCCACCATATTGGTATGGCGGTGAATATACCAGTCGGTTGAAATTGGTAACCCAATATCTCAAAGGCAGGGAGGCATGCTCCCGCGAAAGGGGTCACGTGTATATCATGTGACCAGATATAAACTGGAATGTGAAATTTCTAGCATACGTATACCTGCTCCATTATTTTATTCCAGTTAGTAACACATGAGCAGTGTGACTAACGTCACAGGACCTACGAAGTAGAGTAGACATTAGGACTCGATCGTATTTTCATTGAGATATGATGTGGCCCTCCCCTACGGTACGTTTCATCATAATATGGTACATGTACAACCTTCCATAACAGCCACAGGTTCTCTTTATAACATGCCTTTTGTGAGATTGAGCAAGATTATATTCTGGGTATTTATATATTTACATCGATGTGTTCGTGCCACAAAAAATGAAAGTATATTGATGAATGTTCTGGTCATTTAGTGATCCGGCCCTGGTACATCAAGCAGTTGAATAGACTCGGAGTTAAACGTCTATAAATAGTTCGCTCAGCTGAATTGAGGTCGCTGTCCTCAGATCTGCGGTTGAATCCAACAGCGAGAGAGCAAAAGGCATGCCAGAGCTGTTCCCAAATTCCATGGTGTCATGTTTCCCTCGCTTAAATGATCGGACTTTTCTCCGTATGATCTATAACAATATACTGAAGTGTTAATTATAAATCTAATTTTAATCAGAATTATTTCAGATCAGAACTTGCTGGTAACAATGCCCTAATGCTCGTTCATGCCAAAAATCAAGGTTCTAATGTCAACGGTTCTCCTTATTTTGCCGACGAAATGATTCGGATGGACTGCCTGACTGACTCACTCATTACCGGACAATTTGCGATCTGTAGCCTACTTCGTAGGAATATACTTCTTTATCTAATATTCTAATGTGATATGTCATAGGAGTATATAGTATCGAAGAACTCACTTCTATTAACGATGTAAAAACGTTTTACTTTAATAGTATTAGCAACTGAATTTCTTAACATAGTAGATCAACATCGTCCCTTGAAAACTTGTAACACGCTGCTTGACAAAATGAAGTTTAACGTTGTAATTTTCAAGTTAATCTGTTTCTTAATTCGAAGTAAAATCTTGTCTATTGCATTGTTTTTTTCACAAGAAAGATATTGTATACGTGATAATATATTCATAGTATAGCTAATACGTGTCTTAAACATTTAGAGCGATGACATTTTTTTCAAAGAATACTTTCTCAGTATTTATCTGTGCGATTTATAATATGTAAACTAAATGTTGAGCTCGAGCCAGATAGGGAAATTTCTATGTAAATATCTGTTGCTTGATAACATTTCATTTTAATGTCTTAGTTTAATATTGTTCTTCGCTATCTATAGCTGATATATTACTGAACGCGACGTTGAAATGATCTCTCTCTCCTACCTAATATGACAATGCTTATTTATTCATTTATTTTGTGTAGCGTTGATGGCCGGGACCGAAATGAATAGCAGACGAAATGAGCGGTGTGGCTCCCGTGGATACGCGTGACGACAGCCCGAGAAATATAGCATCTGACATTCATGTGTTCTGTCCCGCCCTGCTTAGACCTATTTTTTTTTTTTGCGGTAAAGTAAATATTTTCAGCTATTAGTCATAATCGTAATTATATTGATTTTACCAATACACATATAAATTAATGAAGAAAATCACCAGATGTAACCGAGTTACTTCACTTGCATCATGTGGCATATTGTTTGGATCTGTTGAGCATGCTTGATATATACTTGGATATACGTGCTTCTTCGTAACATATATGAGGGTGTTCGAATTCATTGTTTCACGGGTATATTGAAAATGCTGGGTTTTCCTTTTATTATGACGGAGAAAATCACGAGAGAGGAAAAATCGACCATTTTAATCAGAGAATAATTAGGGAAATTACCGTATGATCTGGCCTGCAGCACACTGCATGAGGTGGGGGGGGGGGGGATTTGGCTTAATGTCACAATCAAGGTTGTTTCACTCATATGGTAACAGTCAGTTTGGTTGGTGGAGGAAGCCGGAGTGCCCAGAGAGAACCTTGTATGACCGCTAAAACACATATGAATATGTGTGTAGATGTTTCATATTATAAATCTCTTTTTATTTCAGATGAGTTCCTCTTCCGTTGCAGTGTTATTTGACAATTGGCTGCCCATCCATGTTTGTTAAATTGAGTTGATTCAGAAACAGCAGGTAACTTTGACTTTATTTTTTATCACAGAATGGAAAATTTGGAAATATACCATATATTGTGTGTATCCCACAGAAATGGCAAGGTTTTTATTATATATAAGCCTACATAACATATACATGTACATGCATACTTATATCTCCAATTATCGTGAACATTCAGTAGAATGTGGGTGATTATATTATAATTAAATATATCAAATGAATACATACCCAGGTAATCACGTTTTATATTCACTGTAAATTTGCCAAGAGATACAATATATTCAGATTGAATTAATGGATAATTAGTGTATTATTGTCTAATTGCAGGGACAGTTTGAGGTCAACCTGTTGCAGGATGGCAACCTTTTTCACCAGAAAGCAGACGCTATGAATGATTCTCAAGGCCTGATTCAAGAGCCATGCGGGATGCGACTAGATCTCAACTGAACTGTTTTACACCGAAAACAAATATTAACGCTTGATCCGATTTCTAGTGAAATACAGTGTGACTGATCTATCAACTTTTCAAGGCTTCAGATGCAGTTATTTTCATACCAAAGCAGCGTTATCGTTCATATCATTAGGTCATGCATATACCAGTATACTCTGTACTGTATAGAGAGCTGAGATTTCATCTTATGAATGTGCCGCGCATAGGTGGATTGTTTTGTTAGGGCTGTCTTGGAAGGGTGTTTCGCCCTGGGATCGGCATAGTTGAATTGTTTCGTTAGGTCTGCCGTAGAGGGGTGTTTCGCCCTGTTCCCGGCATAGGTGGATAGCTCTGTTAGGGCTGTCGTGGAAGGGTGTTTTGTTCTGCGCCCGGCGTAGGTTAGATTGTTTCCTTAGAGCTGTCGTTGAAGGATGTTTTGCTCTGTGGCGCTGTGCCCGGCATAGGGGGATTGTTTCGTTAGGGCTGTCGTGGAAGGGTGCTTCGCCCTGTGCCCGGCATAGGTCGATTGTTTCGTTAGGGCTGTCGTGGAAGGGTGTTTCGCCCTGTGCCCGACATAGGTTGAGTTGCTTTTTTAGGGCTGTCGTGGAAGGGTGTTTCGCCCTGAGCCCTGCATAGTTTAGATTGTTTCGTTAGGGCTGTCGTGGAAGGGTGTTTCGCCCTGTGCCCGGCATAGGTTAGGCTGTTTCGTTAGGGCTGTCGTAGAAGGGTGTTTCGCCCTGTGCCCGGCGTAGAAGGATAGTTTTGTTAGGGCTGTCGTGGAAGGGTGTTTCGCCCTGTGCCCGGCATAGGTTAGATTGTTTCGTTAGGGCTGCCGTGGAAGGGTGTTTCACTCTGTACCCGGCACAGAAGGATAGGTTTTTTTAGGGCTGTCGTGGAAGGGTGTTTCGCCCTGTGCCCGGCATAGAAGGATAGCTTTGTTAGGGCTGTCGTGGAAGGGTGTTTCGCCCTGTGCCCGGCATAGAAGGATAGCTTTGTTAGGGCTGTCGTGGAAGGGTGTTTCGCCCTGTGCCCGGCATGGGTTAGGTTGTTTCGTTAGGGCTGTCGTGGAAGGGTGTTTCGCCCTGTGCCCGGCATAGAAGGATAGTTTTGTTAGGGCTGTCGTGGAAGGGTGTTTCACGCTGTGCTCGGCATAGGTTAGATTTCTTTCGTTAGGGCTGTCGTGGAAGGGTGTTTCGCCCTGTGCCCGGCATAGAAAGATAGCTTTGTTAGGGCTGTTGTGGAAGGGTGTTTTGTCCTGCGCCCGGCGTAGGTTAGATTGTTTCCTTAGAGCTGTCGTTGAAGGATGTTTTGCTCTGTGGCCCTGTGCCCGGCATAGGGGGATTGTTTCGTTAGGGCTGTCGTGGAAGGGTGCTTCGCCCTGTGCCCGGCATAGGTCGATTGTTTCGTTAGGGCTGTCGTGGAAGGGTGCTTCGCCCTGTGCCCGGCATAGGCCGATTGTTTCGTTAGGGCTGTCGTGGAAGGGTGTTTCGCCCTGTGCCCGACATAGGTTGAGTTGCTTTTTTAGGGCTGTCGTGGAAGGGTGTTTCGCCCTGAGCCCTGCATAGTTTAGATTGTTTCGTTAGGGCTGTCGTGGAAGGGTGTTTCGCCCTGTGCCCGGCATAGGTTAGGCTGTTTCGTTAGGGCTGTCGTAGAAGGGTGTTTCGCCCTGTGCCCGGCGTAGAAGGATAGTTTTGTTAGGGCTGTCGTGGAAGGGTGTTTCGCCCTGTGCCCGGCATAGGTTAGATTGTTTCGTTAGGGCTGCCGTGGAAGGGTGTTTCACTCTGTACCCGGCACAGAAGGATAGGTTTTTTTAGGGCTGTCGTGGAAGGGTGTTTCGCCCTGTGCCCGGCATAGAAGGATAGCTTTGTTAGGGCTGTCGTGGAAGGGTGTTTCGCCCTGTGCCCGGCATAGAAGGATAGCTTTGTTAGGGCTGTCGTGGAAGGGTGTTTCGCCCTGTGCCCGGCATGGGTTAGGTTGTTTCGTTAGGGCTGTCGTGGAAGGGTGTTTCGCCCTGTGCCCGGCATAGAAGGATAGTTTTGTTAGGGCTGTCGTGGAAGGGTGTTTCACGCTGTGCTCGGCATAGGTTAGATTTGTTTCGTTAGGGCTGTCGTGGAAGGGTGTTTCGCCCTGTGCCCGGCATAGAAGGATAGCTTTGTTAGGGCTGTCGTGGAAGGGTGTTTCGCCCTGTGCCCGGCATGGGTTAGGTTGTTTCGTTAGGGCTGTCGTGGAAGGGTGTTTCGCCCTGTGCCCGGCATAGAAGGATAGTTTTGTTAGGGCTGTCGTGGAAGGGTGTTTCACGCTGTGCTCGGCATAGGTTAGATTTGTTTCGTTAGGGCTGCCGTGGAAGGGTGTTTTACTCTGTACCCGGCATAGAAGGATAGGTTTCTTAGGGCTGTCGTGGAAGGGTGTTTCGCCCTGTGCCCGGCATAGGTTATGTTGTTTCGTTAGGGCTGTCGTGGAAGGGTGTTTCGCCCTGTGCCCGGCATAGGGTAGGTTGTTTCGTTAGGGCTGTTGGATATTTCACCTACTGGGTTAGTATTTGCTAGATGTCATGAAAGGGCATGTAATTTGTGATTGTAAATAATACATCATCGACCGCGAAGAACTACGTTCTGGCAATGGTTTGTCTCGAGTGTTTTTTTATTTAAATACATATTTGGCGACCGACATAATGCTTGAGACAGACCTAATGATTCACGGAAGCCAAAGTTTCTACTCTCTCCATGCAATTACCATGATATTGCTGACTTCATCATCTTAGTTGATTGTCCATATGGATGATTAGTCTAAATATCCATAACCACACCCAAATAACTTTTACGTGATAAAATTCCTTGTATGGCGAATTCAACATTGTTTACTATGTGGACAATTATATCTGAGGTCCTGAATAAATTCTTCATATACTATTTCACACGGAAGAACTTGCTTTATTCATTAAACGTAATACAGAATTTATACTAATTTAGTGTGAAAATTCTAAATTTCAGAGACTTTTATGGCTATAGCAAACTAGGAATTTCAAATTTATTGCAATTTATTTCAACTACACTGCTTAAGAATATCCACATTTACGTGAAATTAATCCGGTACAAAATTCCAAAACTACTGAATTTAATATAAATTTACTTCGGGAGTAAATCTGAAAAATATCGAATTTACAAAAATTTAATATGGTTGTAAATTTGGAAATCCGCAGTAGAATGTTCGTTTGCATTCGCTTGTAAAAGTGGTTAATCAAGTTGAAATAATGTCGATATTCCGGCATATTATCCCTTCGATCAGTTTACTCTCCGTTTACATCATCTATTAAATGCGGAATTTATTTGCATTTATTGCTACATGTAAACTACATGTAAACTCTGGAGTTTACACAGGTTGTAAATTCGAAGCAAATTCGAAGTAAATTTCCAATTTACAGACAAAGTAAATTCGTTGAAATTATTGTAAATTTGACATTTTCATCAAATTTATACGCCATTTAATCACTGTGTAAATCCTAGTTTTCGTGCAGTGTGTGAATCATATAATTGAAATAATTGTGGAAATTTGCCAACACATTTTAATTATTCGTCCATCTATATTTACTTTATGTTCTATTGGGACGGACTGACGCATATCAAAATTACACTGCGCTCTGTTCATCCATAAATTATATATTGCCAGATAATTCTAGGGGGTGTTGATGCTGACCCAAGTTCCACAGCGGGAGTTATAGAAATTATGCAGTTCCTACAACGATATATCCCTGATCTTGGACATGGAGAAGTTCTACCTGTGCTATGCTCAGGAGATGGCCTCAGCATAGAACGTATGAACTGTGCTCACCACTCCGTGGTGACAGAGGAAACTCCAAGTGAGCGACTGGAAGGTCTCGTAGCTTGCCCCCAGGAATTCCACAAGGAGATGCTGTTACTGCAGGTGAATACACGGAGTTGCTATTTAAATGAGCAGTCAACTGAAAACGGGTAGTTAGACACAAGAATAAGTAACTTCATGTGCCAATAATGGCAACGGAAAACTGCGTATACTCTGTGAATTAAATGGGGTTTTTTTTAATGCCAATTTAATTCAGCTTTATAGCATGGTCTTGGGTTTCCTGTTTATTGTGAATTTCACAAGAATAAAAAGATTTCATCATTATTCGATGGAAGAGTTGTTCATCAATTGGCACAACATATCACACGTGCCATGTTTCGGTTGACACAACCGCAGAAAGAAACAATTGATGTGGCTCGGAATCTGTAGGCTATTTCATTTAAGGTGGTCGTAAACCTTCAAGTAAAGTTTCCATCTAATGAAATAGCATTGCGAACAGTGTGGGAAAATATTCATTTTAATTGTGTACGATTTTATTACACAGAGTAAACTATCACGGTATTCTGTGGTGGTCTGTTGTAATCATATTTAGGTCCATTGACGTCACACGTATTACCCCTATTACCCCTATTTCAAAATTTGTATGCACTTTCCAGTGCTTCCTTCAAGCTTAAGGTATGTATACTTTGAGTTTCAACACACACTCACTGTTCTAATGTGCATGTTCCAAAATCCGGGAAATTGAATGCAAGATAGAAATTGACTTGACACTCGTGAGTCACCATCTCCCATATTTTGGTGAAACATGCACATTGGAACAGTGAGTCTGTGTTGAAACTCAAAGTATACACACCTTAAGCTTGAATGAAGCACTGAAAAGTGCATACAAAGTTTGAAATATATGTATTAAGGGAGTGTGACGTTACTGGATCTATATATGATTGCAACATACCACCATAGAATACCATGCTTTAATTGCAGTTTACTCTGTGTAATAAAATCGTAAAAAATTAAAATAAATATTTTTCCACACTGTTTGCAATGGTCTTTCATTCGATGGAAACTTTACTTGAGGGTTAACGATCAATTTAAAAGGGACGATGACGTGATAAGTCATAACTTTTGTATTTATATCACAGGATACAATCAATTCTAGGGGCACAATGGCGCAACTAAAGAACGCATACAAACACAAGTCATTCAAGAAGGAGGTGAAAAACAACTTCCAACATGCCTGGGATATAATGGAGGTAGATATGTTTCACTAAGTTAAGTTTAAACCACTGTTGTATGCGCAATGCACTTGAGTGACTTCAGGTATTACAATGACGTCAGGTATTACAGGATACTTTTTATGGATATTCTTGAATCCTCCAGGTTTACCCCATGTTGAGGCGTTTACTTCATCAAATGTCCTCCATGTGTTTTCCCCATGTTGAGGCGTTTACTCATCACACATGAGTTATTTATTGGAGTTAATCTGTCACCACAGTTCCCGATCTAGCGTGTCTAATTTCGCTTAAGCCGGTTCTAATGTCCATGTGGATACTTCATATTCGCTACATAAACATCTACAATAAAGACGCGGCTGGGGTGTTAAGATTTCGTTCGAGAACCCACCGTATTGTTGAATCGGAATGCGAGGTGCCGAGGGAAGCTTTCCTGTAGAATTTTATCGAGGTGTTCAGTCGCCAGACGTCATCAATTTTTGTCACCTCTTGCATAACGCTCCAATTCGTGTGCCTGTCCTATTTACGATCGAGACGATTGGCGGTGAAAACGATATGGACAAGTTGCACTGAAAGCCAAACTTACATTTTGTAATTATCAGCCTTCCACTTATACTTACAAACAAGAAATTATTCCAAAATGATGCTATTGCTCATCCATATTTTCAACCACCACTTCATGACTCAGCTTCACTCATTGTTATTAAATTTGTCCTTTTAGTTTAGTACAGAAGCGTATGTTGTGTTGTGTGCTTTGACACTCCTGGGGATGTCCCATAAAGACGAAACTCCACCTTCATTTCCTCGAAAAGCCAGTAGGGAAAAACAGATGGTTTGGCTTCAAGATTTGGCTGCAAAAGTTGTAGAGTTTGTCTGGCGGGAGCCCAACAGGGAAGACCTGCGTTCTGTTGAGCAGGCTTTCAATGCAACAGATGTAGCCAAGGTAGCGCGGAAAGGGGGATATCCCTTCTGCAAGTGCCGTGAAGGTGAATATTACAAGTGTACATTAATGAGACATTACTCCTTCCAATGAAGAAAACGTAAAACATAGTGGCTACATTATAATACATGAAATACATGTGACAAATGGTATCCTTAGCAATCGACCCAAGGTAGTTTGACTTTGTTTGACTCAGTAGTTCATGGGAGCGCATTTATGTGAATGTTGGGATATTATCCTCTTGAACACTTTCGAATGATTCTAATTCAGCTTACACTTAGTATTATTACAAAGTAATCAATTCATGGTGTAACATAAGTTAACAGAAAGTTTCGTATTGCTCGATATTCGTTTTACTTTCGGCAAATAAAAGTCGCTGTACCCGCCCATAAATGTCCTCAATGTTAATTTGATTGCTCAATATTTCAGTGAAGAATGAAACAATGATTCAGTGCTCCAGCTGGAAGTGCGAAAACATGTGGATGCACTTGTCCTGTGCCGGAAAAAAGGGTAACAGTAACATCATAGTAATTTCAATGAGAGCGCTATTGATAATGACATCATATACAAGCGTCTAGTCCGTCATTCATAATTCAGCCATCGTCCATTAAAGAATATCCGCGGCCGTAATCCAAAGACCTATTCCATATCCATATAACAGTATTAGCAACAAATTCAAAAAAGACAATCATAGTATACATAAACATAGGCTAGTTTCCTGCAAGAGAGAAGCGATCAACAGTTTGATGATGCCGACAAGACATTATAGCTGATCAGTATTCTTAATCCATAATAATCGTTCTAAAGTCGTTATCTAGAGAATGGTGTATCTCAGTCACGCTTTGATTGTGACTGTTCATATGAGCACCATGAGGATCTTGAAGTACATGGGTTCATACGGCCCCTAGCCCCGGATTAAGCGGAATTAGACACAAGTTACGAAACGTAACGCCATAGATCTTGCACGCTACGTTCGTATTTTGCTATCAGCATGCGATATGTATCGCCAAATTTGAGAAACTTTGAGTGGATGCGCTTGGAGGAATAGCCCTGTTTTATAAGTTTCTGAAACAATGTTTTGTGAGGTTGATTGAAATCGTCACAATTAACACAGGATCTAGCAAATGCTACTAGGCGACATATGTATACGCCATATGCAGGTCCCAGTGGAACATTACTGTCCAGAAAGAGATAGTTTACGATGTCGAAATTGTAATCATCTCTTTTGTCATAAAGTCGACGAGAGAGAATTGCCCATTTCATTTTTGTGGAAATATAGACCTAATTATGATGTGCCTATAGGGCTATCTGTAGTTTCCTTCAAATCCAGTGAAGGTGGATATATATCCTTCACTGCGTCATTTATATAGCGATTATCCACAGCTATCGTCTATATAGCGTTTGGTGAATGAGAAGGAACGGGTTTTGAATGGATCGGTTTTTGAAAGCGCCTGCATATAGTCATATTCATAAGAGAACAGTTACAGGTCAGCCAACAGGGGTGCGCAATTAGTACCCATTGGAATACCCATATGGCGTTGATATATTGTGTTGCCAAATTTCACATAGATATTTTTAATGACAAATTCAAGCAACTCTATAAACAAAGAAACATCCCATGAATGATATCTCTTGTATGTAGTAGCGCTAAACAATGCTTTATTGCTTCCGACGTTAATATATTTCAGATCCACCACACATCTGCATCTTGCTCAATGTGCATGTGTAAACGAATTAAGAAAACCCTCCTGTCCATATTCTTTGTGACACTGCGCGTAATTATACGGAACAATGAAAGCCTTGCGCACAACTATAGACATTTCGTATTACCTTGGTATAATTATAAGCGGTTAACAACCTTGACAGGTTATGGTAATAACATTTCAGGATGTCTATTATTTCCACACACTTGCCTGACTTGGACGAGGACTGGTTTTGTATCGAACAGTGTCGCCATGAGCGCCTAGGAGGACAGATGGTTCAGTGCCATAGGAAAGATGACTGCAGACACCAGGAATGGTATCACTCCGAATGCCTATCGTTAGATGCAGAAATGTTACCTGGTTAGTTTTTTACATATCATACTGGCATGTACTATGGATAATGCCAGTGATTCAATGTAGTTTTTGTAATGTATGGGGACATTTACATGTGAAAACATCTGCCTTTGTGCAAATCATTGTGACTGCTGTTTTTGTCTGAGGTTAACACGGTGGTAAATGAATTGCTTGATAGGCGTCGGACCTCAAAGATTTGGTTTCTGATTGCGAACTTGCATTCTAGTATTGCATTCTAGTACATTTTTACATTTGGTATGTTTATTCTAACGGTTACAAACATTATCGTTTTCCGTCACATGACTGAATAACGCTATTACATCATTGCTTTTAGATAGTTGTGTGTAATACCGTTCAAACCACGGCTTGGTTCCAATTGGGCATGGCATTGAACATGGGAAAATGACAGGGATAGCAGTTTCTTTGGTGATGTTTCTATAAATATTCATCGAACAGATTGACCTGTGACTTATTCGACGTATTTTCACAACCTTTTGTATGTTGCCTTTACGTCAATTATGCACTGCTTTCTAGATGAGTGGTACTGCTGCAAGGAATGTAAGCTAGATTCCTCAGCTACAGATGACGTCCTCAATTACAGTAAAACTGTAATTTGGTTGGATCTCAATCACCTTGTGAGGCGTGATGCTTTGAGGAAGGGAAATGGGCCCGTGATCCTGTCACATTGGATGCTAGACATGCTCAATTACTGGCAGCAACGTCATTACAAGTACATCACATATGGCCATTACCTCCTCGCGGGTATGTGACTGACGCTCAACCATTAATACTGTTATTTCCAATCATTATTATCTTTCTAATGATTAAAGTATTTTTTTTTCAATTTTTTGAACGTCAATGACTGGGGCTTTCAATACTACTTCACTACCTCTTGACTTCAAGCAGCATTTCATCCTGCCCCCTGCAGAACTTCAATTTTACGCACTATTACCCCCATGAACTACATTCTGTTAGACTGCGAGGCGTTCTGTCTTCTCAGATAATTTCCATTCACTGCCATGATACAAGTCTCTGTGATCGACCATGCGTGGAAGCGATCCTGATTATAAATTTCATGTTATATGTTTAGGTGCGTTACTATCCGAAGTACAAATCCTCTCTCTCTTCCCCTATCCCCCCCCCCCCCCGATGACAACAACTCACAATGACATCCTTTACACAGTGGCATAGGCCGCATGTCGTTTGAGTATCTACTGCTGAAAGGTTATGGAAGTCAATCATTTTTGGAATGGACATAAATACGAGCAATCTACCGTATTCTGGAGTCTCGATGATAGGCGCCGATGGATGATTGTCAGTCGCCAGACGTCGTCAAGTTTTCACACATCTTGCATATCCTTCGAACCCAATGTCATAGCTGGTTTATTTATTATCACAGCAACTGCAGGCGTGTTGCCCAAAAGGCTGGAGGGTGGTCTGACTTGGAATAGACTGGCCAGCCTCAACGGCAAACATAGCGGGAACATCGGATTAGACCTCGTCGATGAGTTCATCAATAATGTATTCAAGGGTATGTAATCACCATATAATTCGCATGATATGTGTGTTGAAGATGGCGTAATTTGCAAATAAAACATTGTTCACATAACCAATTCATGAGAAAATACATCACTCATAACTTCTTATTATACGATATAACTTTTCATACATCACACACCCTAACCTATGACTTTCCATCACAATATTCAGACATGGTGAAGTTATCCGGTGGGAGATACACCTCCAAACAAGTCTCCTGTTGTGCAGAGATGGGAGGGGAGTCCGGCAAGGAATTTGAACGCCTGTTCTCCGCAACTGGCCTGGGAAGGTATTATAGCCGAACAACAGGGAAATCTCTTTTCGACAACAGCTATGCCACCGATGTCTCAAAATTCTCTGTCGAATACCATGCAGATGGTCTGTGTTGCTTTTTTCCAGGCCGCAAACATACAGCCATCCCCTCTTGTCGCCCACAAGTTGTTGTGAAGAACCAGGCCAAGTTGGGACAGAGATTGAAACAGCTGTGCGGAAAGCTTGACATGTGGCATCATGTTGCTCAGCTGTAGGGTCACACTGGAAGTACATTTTCACAGTTGTATGTACAGCCACAGCTTTTCTTTGAATTACAACAAACATAAGGGAAGCGAGAAGAGGTGCCGACATACTGAAAGAGCCACATGACTTCACGGCATAGTTTTCTGGTTAACCTATTCTAAAGTTCTAAAGCACATACCAGGAATCTGACGATTCGAGATATGTGTTGTATTCCACGTACGCTTTTATTGTAACTGTTCTTGTGGCAACTTGGATGACATGACAACACGGCCCCTAGCACCGGCATAAGCGGTATTAGATACAAATCTAGAGAGCTATGATTAAAATGCTCTGACAACTCGTATATTGGTAATTGATGAGTTGTGTCGCTGCGACAACTCGTACACTGGGGCTTGGTGCGCTGTATCGTCGTCATATGAAGATGACGGCATTTAACCCTACCTGGCCTTGGGGGGGGGGGGGATTATGTCCTCCCTCTACCAAACTTTCTGCAATATCTCCTGAACGGCAAAAATGTTGAGCTGAAACTCCGTGTCTTATACTTTATCTTATTGGGGTCATTTTGAGCCTATTTGCATAACCCCTCGAGCAGAGGATCATGGGCAAATTGAAGATGGCGGCCACGTGGGGTACCAGAAAAGTTTTGTCATATTTCTTCGAAATTTCTGCTTTGCCGCGATGAAAAGTGGGCAAAAACTATCTTATTTCCTATTACATTAATATTTGCAAATTTTTCATGCAGTTTTTGTTGAAAAATTGCAAAAATAAGAAATTCGGAAAATCTGACAGAAAAATCGACCCCAAAAATGCTGATTTTGAAAATGGCGTCACCGTGACATCATCAAAGCGGCCATCTTGGATTTTTTTTTTACACTTTTTGGTAGAGCTCGACCCAAGGGTATAGTTTAATAAGTTTCAGCTCCCTAGCTCAAGGGGTAAGAAAATTAATTAGGGGAGGGGCCATTTCGGCTCCACCCACCCCCCCTCCCAAAGGCCTGCACAGGTTCCCAAAAAGCCCAGGCCAGAAAGGGTTAACACGAAAGATTAGTCTGTAAGGCCCGATGTCGTCCCAGCATCAACTTCCCACAATGCCAACATATATCAAAGACCAAAAGGTCTGTACAGGGGGCGGGCCTCGAGGACGAAACGTCCACGAGCACAATCTCGCCATATTCTGTCAGGTTAAAATTAACGTCCTGAAAGTTTACGATAGCAATGGGTTACATAAAGTCACTTGAAAGAAAACAAAAGCAGATATTTACATAAGGCGCATAGTGAGCCAGGAACAGTAAAGGCATATGGATATGTAGTCAATTTGTGCGTTATTTTGCCCTCAAGGAAATGTGCTTAGCACTGTACTACGGGAAAGATGAGAAGAACGAGGTGGAAGAGGGGTGGGAATGGAAGTTCTGATGCTCATTTGTTGCCAGAAAGATCAACTTCTTCCCATCGCTAATTAGTTTCATCAGTGCAGTTATCTGAGCATTTTCTTGTCACACGCACAGCAACACCTGTCCGGCACGGTCGTGGTGGATATTTTCTCCATGCCCGTAACAAAAAAATACTTCATCAACATCTCCCGTAAACATTTATCCTCTGATATGACCGCGTCTAGAAGACTCTTGAAGTCTGTGTCAACGCGGTCGGGATGAGCTGCTGGTGTCGCTTGGTGGTGGCACACTTGTAATAAGCCAGGCATAAATGTTGTTAACGTGCTCGTAGGATCTGCAATGTTTAAAATAGGAGTTCTCAAAGGGGACTTTATAGACAATTTAGTCTTACAATGAGAGAAATAAGGTGGTCAAAGTTTCTATTTTCCCCAGTAATTGGACATCATGCCTTACTTCTCTACACGGGTGACGGATAAACCGTCAATGTAACAACCCTGGGTCAAACTGAATCGGCATTTGGGTACAGTGCAACGAAGGCAAGAGTGAAACCGTGCCACACTCTGGGATTAAACTGAATTAACACTGCATGAAACTGGAGAAGCATATTAGTTCAACTGCAGAACGCTCCGGGTTAAGTGTACGTCAGGCGTATTTTTCATCAGTGTAGATTTTGATTGAAAAAAAATGGCTTGAAACTATAGCAGTGTACTTTTCATTTGCTGTTGACGCTAAACTGCTTGCAAGTATACCGGTAGTAACTTTTGACCACCCAATCTCTCTTATTGTTTAGTTTGCACAAAAATTATTACTATGGGTTAGGGGTCCTGCTGGTGCATTACCACGTGAAATGTTATCTGAACAATCCTTATTTTGGGATCATTTTGAATCATGGTTAATGTCAAAATGATATACATCATCCTCACATACTACGGTTTCCTCCATGTGCATACTGTTCATGGCTAAAAATGCTTGCCTGTAACTCTAAATGCCTAACATACTGTGGACATATCATCTCAAATAGTAGCCTTACATCCCTGAATCCAACCTGTATGAAAGAGGACTCACACTGTTGCCAGCTCCTCTTTTCGTTATCACTAATATGGCAGGTTTATGTCAATAACACTTGACTATGTCTTTGTGTGCATTTTGTTATTATACTTCATATTTTTCACATGAAAATCTGCAATAAAAGCGCGGCTACTTCCAACAATCCACCGTATTCTCCCACGTGAATATTTGGTGCCGAGGAAACCTTCCCTGTCGGCAATTTTTTTTCCATCTGTTGCACATCGCTTGAATTTGTAAGTCGCATATCCACTGTGTGTTATTACCTGGCATAGATGATGGCCTTTGGGCAATTCGTGGTCTCCTTAACCAGGCGATCTTTATACCACAAGAGATGTTCTTTGTAATCATTTGTAGTCACACGTTCCACGGCAAGATGTATGGAAGGCCTTTTAATGCAAATATACATCAGTGACAAAATGCGATATTCGACTGTTAAGCGGAAATCCTAGCATATACACGAAATATGTTGCTTATAAAATACCGGTATGCTTGAAAAACAGGACAATAACTTGTCCAAAATTACAGCATTATTTGCAGTCTCTCTTCCTGTCGCAATTATAAAATAAATGGTGGATTGGAAATATTTGAAAAAAAGTTCAACATTCATGCCTGTATAGGCTATTTTTATGTACTTCTTACATTCATGTCAAATTGCTGGTGGTTACGTAGTATGCATGATGCAGTTAACTGGAATGTCAGGTTATCGTTTAGTATTGTGCCACCCTCTGGAATTTTTACTCTGAATACATGCGATTTAGCTGTTGTGCTCACGAGAAGGGGGAGGGTGTCAGAAAAGTAAGTGTTGCCAGTTATAATTCTCTGTTTTCAGATATAATCGCCCATTTGTGGGCATATCGAATGTGTGTAACGTTATACACATCACATGTTTTCACGCAATACAAATTTCATTATGTGTTAAAGGTAAACGTTAATGTATGTAACTCTGCCAAAAAATGTGTTTCATACTGACAAAGTTTTTCAATTGTTTGACGAATGAAAAATGATATAAAACTTCGTCGGCTGACTTTTGAGTTAGACTTTCCCTCATTATTATCTTTTCTGTATACATTTTCGCATGGATTTTCTAATATATGTAAAATATGACACCTTCAACCAAAAGGAATGTTAATGTTTCCAAAGTGATCATATCTGCCGTGATATTACATCGAAATATTATTTTACTCGATGGTGTCATATTTTAGATATATTGGAGGAAAACAAGAAAAAAGGAAACCCCAGTTTCAGACAACTCAGTTTCATGTCACCTTGATTTTCAGTGTTAACAATATCAGACTTTTGTCTCCACGAGACACAAGTTTTTGTAGAAAATTACAAAAACAATAATTATTGGGTTTATTAAGGTAACACATAAATGTCTATTCCAAGGTTATCGTAACTTATCCTTTTCGATTATGTTACTTGTTCATGTTTATTCTGTTTAGTGGAGCAGTTAGTTTTATCTGTCTGTGTTATCCTCCACCTCATTAACAAATATACCTGTGAGGAACAGTTCCAATAACAGTGTATGACTGGCTCCATATGCAGATGTTTCTCAATGTCGCGCATCATGCCCTCGGTTGTTGTAGCTGTGAGGGCCAGCAAATTCGCTTTTGTAAAAATACTTTTCAGCTTGTGAATTTGCAGGAAGTCTGGTCGGAAAGTCAGTCCCCTGTAAATAAGTGGCAATGAGTTCGGTTTTGAATATAAGTATTATCCAAAAACGAGCCAGTCGCGACATATGTTCGCATTTCTATTACAAAATGTACATATATTTTCCTTCTATAGCGCGAGCCCTTATACTTGTAAAGACGGTAGTAGTATAGAGAGACAAAATCTTGTCGCATTGTTGTGTAGGACTGCGAAATGTGTTAGTAATGCGGTGGGTGGATAGCTGGAAGCAACGGGGAGAACGGACAAGGAGGCATGTGATTTGCTTTGGTGAGTATAAAAGTAGGATCTTGTCGGGGAAAATACGGCAAACGGACTGGACACCAAGTGAAACTGGTGCAGGTCAAGCAATAGAGGTTATAATGAATCTGACGAAATGGCAAGAGACCGTCTGTATACTCTTTTTTTCCAGACCATCTATATAAGTTTTGAATCCGCATATATTTGCGAAACTCCTTGAGAGTATAGCTCGGCTGATGATGTACATATGTGTAGCGTTTTTATTACAATATATGTATATAGATGGTATGGGAAGGAATTTTATAAATGTATGTATATATTGGGTGCAAGTAGTAGGGTGTAAGCATCTGGAGTATTTAGCGCCTCACTGCGCATGCGCGGAGTGAATAATTGGGTTGGCATAGGGGGGGTTCGCATGTCGTGAGTCAATGTAAATGAGGAGTATTTATGGAAATGAGGGGTGATTGTATGTGTGCGCATGCGTGAGTGTATGCGCATGCGTGAGTATGCGCATGCGTGAGTGTATGTAAATGAGGAGTAGAATATGGAAATGAGGTGATTGATGCGCATGCGTGAGTGTATGCGCATGCGTGAGTGTATGCGCATGCGTGAGTCTGTAAATGAGGAGTAGAATATGCAAATGAGGTGATTGATGCGCATGCGTGAGTGTATGCGCATGCGTGAGTCACAGCAGCAGCTGTGTAATGGGTTTTTCCCCCGCCCTCATTTGCATATCCCATGTCACTTTCCCGATCCCCAGCCACCTGTCACTTTCTCGATCCCCAGCCGCCCTCATTTGCATAGGTTCAAGATGGCGGCTTGTTTGTGTGTGTTATGGGTTTTCCCCAGCCCAATAAAAGGAGTCCATTTTTTAGGGTAGGGGTGTATTTCAATCTTACTTACCTGACCTGTCTGCCTGCCTCACCGATTTTCCTGCCCGCCTGCCTAACGGACCTCCCTGATCACTGCCTGTGTGTAATCATCTGCCTGACCAGTATCATTGACCAGTATCACAGAGTAACACCAATCAACGTCGTACACGTATGTAATATACATTAATTTTTAATAATATCCATGCTAGGAAATGTCCCCCTCCCCCTCCTCCCCAATGGATAAATAGATGGTAGTGTGGCGAAAATTTAAATTATTACCTACTCAGTACATATTATGGTTAATTTTAAAATTAGTTCGATTTGCAGAATGTAAACAAACACCCACATTCTGCACACCATACCAGCCTACACTAAAAAACAACTGTCAACTTCGTTTTAGTGCGTCACAAAAAGTGCGCGAATGAACTATTTCTAAATAATTTCATGACGAATTCTGCTAAGGTTAGAAAGTACAGATATTTTATGATTTAGTCCTGAAGTACCAGCTCGTAAGATGTTGTAATTGTTGAGATATTAATTTGTGAAGTTTGACAATTTTCTGTCTTCGAGCTTCGGACGGCAGCCATATTGGTTATATTTTGTTCAGCGGAGTGTTAGTTTGTCGTGATAGACAATCGATAATTAATCATATTTAGAGATATATTTCTCAAGACAACCTTGCATCCAATGAAAATATAAGTGTTAAGGCTTACATTGCTTACCTTGCTAGTCAGATTGCTGCCTAAAAGGTGTTATTTTTCAATAAAGCGGCATATGTTCCCGCCGATGCGATGTGAAGCCAACACATGTGTACGTGTCGTTGCTAATGGCAACGCAACAGCTGTTTCGCTTAAGGGGTCGACTCCACTTACCGGCCTACGGCCGATGTTTATGATCTAATTGGTTTAATATCCTGTAAATTCCAATGTTATTCATACGTTATGACTTTTGTCTAATCCTTCATTCAATATCAAGCCGTCGTCTTTTAAAGAATTTTCTCGTCCATAATCCAAAGACCTGCCCGCCTGCCTAACGGACCTCCCTGATCACTGCCTGTGTGTAATCATCTGCCTGACCAGTATCATTGACCAGTATCACAGAGTAACACCAATCAACGTCGTACACGTATGTAATATACATTAATTTTTAATAATATCCATGCTAGGAAATGTCCCCCTCCCCCCCCCCCTCCTCCCAATGGATAAATAGATGGTAGTGTGGCGAAAATTTAAATTATTACCTACTCAGTACATATTATGGTTAATTTTAAAATTAGTTCGATTTGCAGAATGTAAACAAACACCCACATTCTGCACACCATACCAGCCTATACTAAAAAACAACTGTCAACTTCGTTTTAGTGCGTCACAAAAAGTGCGCCAATGAACTATTTCTAAATAATTGGTTTAATATCCTGTAGATTCCAATGTTATTCATACGTTATGACTTTTGTCTAATCCTTCATTCAATATCAAGCCGTCGTCTTTTAAAGAATTTTCTCGTCCATAATCCAAAGACAGCATTAGCACCAAACAATTTATTTGGCCTGTATGGGTATAGGGGTGATCGGTTTTTTTTATGGCTTTTACTATGAGCTATGAGGTTGTTATTTTTCAATAAAGCGGCATATGTTCCCGCCGATGCGATGTGAAGCCAACACATGTGTACGTGTCGTTGCTAATGGCAACGCAACAGCTGTTTCGCTTAAGGGGTCGACTCCACTTACCGGCCTACGGCCGATGTTTATGATCTAATTGGTTTAATATCCTGTAGATTCCAATGTTATTCATACGTTATGACTTTTGTCTAATCCTTCATTCAATATCAAGCCGTCGTCTTTTAAAGAATTTTCTCGTCCATAATCCAAAGACCTGCCCGCCTGCCTAACGGACCTCCCTGATCACTGCCTGTGTGTAATCATCTGCCTGACCAGTATCACTGACCAGTATCACAGAGTAACACCAATCAACGTCGTACACGTATGTAATATACATTAATTTTTAATAATATCCATGCTAGGAAATGTCCCCCTCCCCCTCCCCCTCCTCTCAATGGATAAATAGATGGTAGTGTGGCGAAAATTTAAATTATTACCTACTCAGTACATATTATGGTTAATTTTAAAATTAGTTCGATTTGCAGAATGTAAACAAACACCCACATTCTGCACACCATACCAGCCTACACTAAAAAACAACTGTCAACTTCGTTTTAGTGCGTCACAAAAAGTGCGCGAATGAACTATTTCTAAATAATTGGTTTAATATCCTGTAGATTCCAATGTTATTCATACGTTATGACTTTTGTCTAATCCTTCATTCAATATCAAGCCGTCGTCTTTTAAAGAATTTTCTCGTCCATAATCCAAAGACAGCATTAGCACCAAACAATTCATTTGGCCTGTATGGGTATAGGGGTGATCGGTTTTTTTTATGGCTTTTACTATGAGCTATGAGGTTGATCATGTAGAATACGATGGAAAAAAATTTGAAAGTACCGAAAATGATAATAAAAATAAAAAAATCGGCGAGTAGTAGACAAAGGGAAAATTGGGAAGTACTGACCATGCCCCAGAATACTTCATATGCATATCACGGCCTTAAGGCCTATGTAAGATGTAATCTACTTCACAGTTTAGTAGTATAAAAAGCGCAAGTCTTATTGACCTTGTCCCTTCCAAAGAAATAAAATCGGCTCTATTTTACAGGAGTATATACGCAGGTGACGTGGAGGTTGTGACGTCACTTCCGGGTTTTCACTTTCGAACATAGAAGAGTTCCAATTTTTTCCCTTAGACGTCCGTATGTTCATCCTCCAAACACACAAGAGTTCCAATGTTCAACCGCCGGGGTGTTTTCCCGCCCCAGCGCCCCGCAGCGCGCGCGCGTCATTCCGCGTCATCCCCGGCAGTGCGCGCGCGCGCGCGCGGACGCGGGTCAAAAGGTCAAAGGGTCACCTCCAGGTCAGACGGTCCAATGTCCAATGAGACAATGTTGCGGTATCGCTATAGTCAGAGCTTGAGCACAAAAAAGGGGATTCTAGATGAACCTGGGAAAGATGGGCAGTTCCATGTGGACCAATCGGCGGTCGAGAAAAAGAGCCAATCAGCGGTCGAGAAAAAGAACGAATCAGCGATCGAACAATCAGCCAATCGAATTGGGGTATTCACGGTGTGCTTTCGCTGACGTCCGCGCCTACATCTGGGTTCTTGTACACCCGGGTAATGTTTTTCTGGACATGGATGGGTTACCTTTGGCTCCATTCTAGGCCACTGATTGGCTAATAGAACTTATAGTCATAATCTATACGTGTTGGACGAGTCTCTTCATTCACCGTATACACGTACCTCAATGAAATGCCCGCTCCAAACCTAGACCAAAAACACGTACTTGGTCTGTAGGCTGATTTCATTGGCTCTCTATTTTTACTATAGTGCTCTTGCATTCTAACCTTGATGGATTACCTAGAACTTATAGTCATCAACATAATCTATACGTGTTGGACGAGTCTTTTCACTCACCGTATACACGTACCTCAATGAAATGCCCGCTCCAAACCTAGACCAAAAACACGTACTTGGTCTGTGGGCTGATTTCATTGGCTCTCTATTTTTACTATAGTGCTCTTGCATTCTAAGCTTGATGGGTTACATTTTGGTCCCATCCTACACCACTGATTTCAGTTTGACTGAATCTCCGCATTGGGCATTAATGCATCAGGAATAAAACACACAAGACAGGGTTTTTTGGTGAGATCTCATTTTTTTTTTTTATTCATTGAACAACAACAACGTGAGAACAACCACGTGAAAACTCAAGCCCAGAACAAGGGGCTTGTCATTAACTGAAGCCCAGAACAAGGGGCTTGTCATTAACTGAAGTCCAGAACAAGGGGCTTGTCATTAACTGTATGTACATTGAAATAATTCAAGCCCAGAACAGGGCTTGTACATTGAAATGATGGGCGGCCCAGTCATATACGAGTACATCGCGGTCCTCGGCCTTGGGGTACTCGTCAAACATCTGTACGATGGTAGATAAGGGTCTTCCCCGGCATCGATGGTACAGGTAAAACAAGCAATATTGTCCGCACACGCTACTGGCCAGGCTTTGCAACGTTTGACTGTTTCAACACCACGTCTCTGTGCCTTGATCCATGAAGTCTGTTAAATCGGGATGGAGGGGTGGCAGGCCGTACGGGTCAAAGTATTCGCCCTGCTCTTCTGTCCAGTACACGGCCACCCAGTGTTCACCGGGTCGATCCATCGGGTCCGTGTTGAGAACGTAAGCAGCCGGATACATACGGTCTAATGGAAACACATCTCGGGCGAACACCCCTTGAAAGACCCTACGTGTCTCTGGGTCATTCTCCAGCACGGTGGTTATCTGGTCTGTATCCATGTTAGGTGGGGAAGTCACACAGGACGTTGCGCGCCTTGTCCACTTGAATGATGTTGTCAAACTCGGCGTAGCAGATCACATTGACGGTGGTCGCCAGGGCTCGTGCAAAGTGGATTTCCAACCGTAAGTTGCCTTGCTTGGCCGGGGCCAGCTGATGGTCGTTCTCTAAGGTGGGGGTCAGATCGAAACAGAACAACGTGTATCCGTTCGCGTAGTCCTCCCGACTGATCATATTCCCTTCGTCCTGGTTGATTTGACCGGTAGCTGTAAACAGGCTCTGATAGGCTCGAGGCCGAAATTCTCCGCCCAAAGTTCAGGGGTTTAAGGCCGTGGCTGGCACCTGTTATCCATCACATCTGGGAGCCTAAAATTGGAAATATAAAAATGTTTCAAAGTCAAGCAGGATTCTCTGGGACTCCACTAAGAAGCTTCAAGTATTACCACTGAGCTGGATCAATCACTTCCATTTGGTTCCCCAGGGCAGGTTTCACTGTTAGCTTCCCTGCTCAGTAACTTTAAAACTTTTTGGTTTTGTGTTGTTGTTTTTTAAACTTACCCCCAAATTTCTGAAGCTCAGTTGAACTTTTATTGTTTATCCGTTTTATTTTAACGTTGGGGAAGCGCGGGTTATCACCACATATCGCGTTCGACACTGGTTTGTGTGGGCGGCACGGTCCACAAATCAAATTCACTGTTGGTGGAGGGGCAGGACTCGGCGTGGATTAAGGCCATGTTTTAAGAAAAGATATCCGGGTCTTCTTGGATGTGCGTCGTCGCTGGGTCGGTCGTCGACTGGTGCGTGATCTCGGTGGGGCAGCTCTTTTATTCCCTACGGTGCGTTGTGCTTTGGCCACCAAGACGCCTCCCGCTTCTTTGGCCCGTCGTTTCAAGGCTTGTCGAGGTGCCGTACCCCCCAAGACATCACCGGCCACTTGCAGTCCACTGCGTACCGCTTGTTTGCCGATTGCTTTCACCCCACGCGTCACCAAGGGCAGGAACGTTTTCACAATGCTGCCGAGTATGTTCCCCAGACCATGTCCTCGTTGCATGCGTGCACCGCTAAATACCGGAAAGCC